>VOQK01043161.1:7697-20626 GCA_015052645.1 Benitochromis conjunctus | reverse complement strand
TCCATATTAGCCTGGGAACACACACCGAATGCAATCACCACTGGGTTCCTCATCAATCTCTCGCAATGCTTCATCCCAGGAGCCTGTTGTTAAGATGAAATGAGCGATGTGCAATCTGCCACATCGCCTGGCTACACACGAGGTCTGGGAAATAAGGTGAAAGGCTTTAATTTGCAGTTCAGTTGTCTGCACAGAAAGTGAGGAACAGACTTTTTCAAGGTAAATTTCCCAATAAGTCCATGCTGCATACAAATTTCAGTTCTAAACATAACTAAATAATTAAAATATCTTTTGGCACCCTCAAGCCAACTCCCAGAAACATGGAGGACCACTGCCAAGGCTCAGTGAAGCTAATCTGGTTGCTCACAGTGGACCCAAACTCCATTAGGACACACAATGTTCATTATGTTCTTTATTTTTGCATTTGCCTAGAAAGATCCAAGCCTTTTCCCCTAATTTGCTCCATCAACTGGGGGATATTTTTATCTGAAGCAGTGGTCTGCAGCCATGTGCCGTCAAGAGCCAAGCATATGCAGGATTTTGTTCCAGCCAAGCACAACAACAGATCATTTCACTGATGAGATCCTCCTCCCTGGGTAAAGAGTGAAACTCTTCGACAGATGACTGTAATTAGGTAGTCTTGCAGGTTTTTATGTGTCTACATATAATTTATGTTTGCAATGCTTAGCCATATGATAAATAATGGCAGAGTGAATAGTTTGTCAGTAGTAGTAGTCTGTCCAAGCTGACATATTTCAGCAACTGTTGAATTGATTCTTTAGATAGATTTAGCTCTTCTGACTTTGGGGATATCTTGATATGTTTTGTAGCCTCATGAAGTTGAGAATTATGGCAACTCTTGGACAGAATGCCACGAGATTTCATACCCTCATCATTCATCTCATGGATCCTTTTGGGTGAATTATAGGCCTCCCCGGGCCTTTCATATGGTTACAAGTTAAATTTCCCGATCATCTGCAAATCTGTGAACATGGCTGTAATCTCTAATAACAGATATGAGCATATTCATCATATTATCATTATCATATTATATAATATAGATAAATTGTCAAGAAGGAGCAAGATTTTCTTTATACTGAAAGTTTCTGGGTCAATCATTTTTGAACATACTCTGGCTGCCATGCAGATAAAACGGCTGTGTGCAAAAAATAAACGGGTCTTTGCATTTATTGCTATTGATAAAATTTAGCTGCAGTCGTTGACTTCCACACTGATCAGCTTTTGGACAAGATCGGTGTTATCCACTATCCAGATAATTTGTACCTGAAATGTCCCAAAAGTCGAGTCAGCAAACTATTGTAGTTTTTAAAAATATTTATTAATCATCAGTGGCTCAGAAAGTGAGCGGATACACTTAAGATTCACTATAGCTCACATTTGTGACCTTATTTTTCCCCTTTAACAACATCAACATCACTTACATTACCTTGACTGTTGCTTTGATTTGGCTCTAAACAACTCTTGAGCTAAATAAAATTTAATTGAAATTCAGTTAAACTTACCCAGTAAGCCTTTGTCAGCGTTAGATATGCACATGTCCTTTTCAGCACTGGGCAAGACAAAGCCCACCACGAAACCATCCACACCATCAGCCATTAGCGCCAAGCCCAGCACAAAGAAGAGCATCCACTGGAAGCGTCCATGGCCGCAGTCCTCCATGATGGTCTCGTATTGGTCTGGCAGGCTTTCCTCTTCCTCTTCGTGCTGGGCAACCATCCGGGCTTTCCTCCTGGCCTCCACTCGAGCTGCCCGTCGTGCCTCCTTGATCTCGTCAGGGTGCGGGATGCCTTGGTACTCCCCCTCATACATCTGATCATCGTCATCTGCCCCTTCAGTGGCATCACTAGCAGCATCCTCGTCCTGTGGAGGGTAGTCCGTCTGATAAGGGTAGCCATCTTGACCTCCACCGTCTTGGGTGTAGGTATAATCTCCACCTTCAGTCATCTGCTGGTTTACATTGTTGTGATAGGGGTCATCCATGGTTCCTGCTGCATGTAAGGAGAGCAGGAGTGACTTTGTCTCGGAGCCGTCGTATGCTGAGGAAGCTCAAGTTGTCAGCTATAATGGCATAATCCTCCCAAGAAGCCGTGAGCTGCTCTTGTGTAGCTGCAGTCTCCTGGTGTCAGAAGAAAACTGCAGGTCTTCAGTAGTTAGGTCTCAGGTTCAAGGCCTCAACAAGTATGCTGAAAGACTGTTACCTTCCTTGATACGTAAAGTGCTGCATGCCGAACCTGAAAAACAATGAACACCACACATTACATATTGTCTGTTAGCGTATCATCACTTGTAGAGGAAAACCCACTGCTATGCAACGGTACCCTTTGTGTGGCAAGTCAACCAGACAAGTCAGGTAACAAGTAAGGTCTCAAAGGACGTCCAGACAATCATTTTATAAAACCTACATCAAAATCCTATAAAAGTATGGGAGAGAGTACAAGCATAACATTTAAGGGCTAAACTTTGATTAAACCTGTTAATTTTTAAAGTTTTTTTCAAACCTGTTTATATGTATCTCCTGTTTTTATTGCATCTATTAAAACAAATTTTGAGTTGATTTGCTTTTAATTATTCCAACTTTCAAATAACTTGGTTGTGAACTAAAATCCAATCCTTCCTTCCAAAAATAAAATATTTAAAAGTGTCTTTTGGAAGGAAATACAAGTTTGGTAATGCTTTTCTCCCTCTCTGTAGGCTGCTTGTCCTTCCACACAAGCAGATAATCTCATAGTCTCCCCGCTCAAATGCTCTGGCGCCATTTTGATCCATCACACAGCACTGCTGCAATGACACGTTCAGATCTGTCTTGATTTTTCTGGTGACCAGAGGCCAGAGCATCTAACGCCGACCAACAGAGAAACACAAATTTCATTAAATTTGAGCATTTGTGTTGCTGCATCCATTCCTGACATGATTAAATGAGTATCATAGTGAAGCCAGGCACACACATGCTTGTAAAATCAAGCAATCGCTAACCTGAGGCTGTTATCTTCTGTAGTTTAGAGATAAAATATGATGTCCTGGGTTTTTTTTTAAATGCTTTGTGTCAGATAACTAAATGGCTTAGCTGAATACCAAACACTGCACACGATTGAGTCACATGGTTAAAAATTCAAACAAACCTTTATTTAACGTCTGTACAGTCAAAGGTGAATTTTAGCTTTTAATTCCTCCTCCAGCTACAGCTTCACATTCACACTTGCCACACACTTATATGTTTTACCACATCTATACTACTTATGAAGTATAACAGCAGTACTTTAAAGCAACCTATTAAACCTTTACAGAGAAATTATGTAAAACTGGTAAAGAAGTAAATATAGAAAACATCTTTCTTAATCTTCTTTGTATTAGTTAACATAAACTAGCATTAGGCGCATAAGTTATTGGTCACGCCAGACCAAGTAATACTGTACTTATTCTGTTCTTTAAGGTAAACTTTGTGGGTTATCTTTTGAAATGTGTGGGGTTTTTTTTATCCTTTATGAGTGAAACATGTATTTTATATATAATTAAACAAAATTATAATTATTGATGAATTATAATACAGTTGCAAGACATTAACACTTACGTGGACACACGTCTTTTAGGAAAACTGCAATAAATCGGGATTAAAAAGGTTCAAATGTGAAAGGATTCAAGTGGAAATGCACCAGAGCTTTTATACAGCTAGCAAACCTTAACGTTATTGCAGGGAAACTTATCATTTATCTAATTCATTGAAACTGTTAATGATTCTAATAAAATGCATATGTGGAATGTATGGCCGATGAATTTTAAGGACAACCATGCTAAAACCTTTAGGTATAGTATACTCTGTTCAAGCAATAGGTTTGCCACCAAAAAGCAGGAGAAGACAGAGAAACAGAGATTGTGTTGAGATCTAGGTTATTTAGGTTATCTAGGTATTTATTAATTAATCTTCCATAACATGTTAAAAACAGTTATTTGCATTAACCGGTGTCAGGCTAAAATAATAAATAAATATATTTCCTGTCTAGTCTCAAAGTTCATTATATATTTCCATGACTTTTTATTCAGTGCATTTATTTCTATAATATTATTTTCTCCAATTCATTTTTATTTCCAGACTCTGAGGGCAAATTTTAAGGGCCTAACTTTCATCTGGTGGTTATTAGCCCTACCTGCCCAAGCAGAAATAACTGTAGTCCTATCATGTGACAGTGCTTTGGTTTGGTTTGGTTTGGGTTGGTCTGCTCTGGTTTGGAAGCAGGATGACGAATACTGTAAATTAATCCAGATTACGACGGCAGATTTTTTCATTCTGCCCTTGTTGCCTCACATCATTGTTTCATCATGAAAGTCACAGAGGTGGTTGCTAGCAGCGGTGGATTACATAGTCTGGATTGATGCACTGAAATGTAGGCTGTTTGGTGCTCTCGGATGCGAGGTTTTTGAAATCTCAAAGTCTGTGTTAAAATCTACGCTCGAATCAGTTTTACTGTCGGGAGTAATGAGAAGAAGTCGAGTACTGTGATAGGATCACCATCATCTATTTATTATTTCTTCAAGCGGTGTGAATAATACATGAACAGTTCATGAGAGGGAATGTGTTAGGATGGATGCGCAGTCATGTTGAGGGAAGAGAAGTTGCTTTCATCACCCTGCTGCAGTTCCTTTTCTCACACAGCTGGCGCTTACATAACAGTCAGGCTGCCTACACTCAGTCTTTCCCCTCTGTCTCCCTCCTTTGTTTTCCAACCTATTGATCCAGGTTTGCGTTCGCAGCCATAACTCAACGCTGCACGCACATTTACACAGACGTCAAATCAGCATTTGTGCCTCTGCAGTTTTTGAATAGGTCATAATCTGCCTTTCTCTGAGTGTGTCCCGTTGTTGAAAAGTCAGAGAGCCCCTTTGAAATCATGAAAATCAATGTGAGTCTGAGGTTTAACAGGAAGCAGAGAGGTCGACACCTAATTTACAGAAAGCAATTTCAATTTCACAAATGACCTTTTACCATTCAGATCATTTATTATTTTGACTGAGCCAAACTCTGTAGCTCATTCTACGGAGAGCAATGGAACCACAGACTCGTGTGGAGTTACATATTAATGCTGTGATAATGGACTTTGGAAGAATAGCTCTACCGACACACTCTTACAGACACACACACACATACACATGCAGTGGATAGACCATCAGAGCTGCCCAGTGGTCCACGGTTTGATTTTTTTTTTTCCAGCTACAGTTCTTATATGTAATTTTTTAGTTACTGGTACCATTGCAGGCAGCTCCAGTTTAGCTGTAGGAGCCTGGCTTTATTCATTCACTTTTTCATACCCAGCTGGTCTAACCTCCTGCTTTTTAATCTGTGTTTTAATTACGTTTGAGAAATTGTGGAAATTGACAAAATCACAAATAAACCCTAGAACCCACAGCGTTGTGCTTATTAATTGTCTGCAACAAGTCGCTGTCCTCTAATTAAATTTTAACTTTGAGTTTTACAATAATATTTTTTTAATTTGGGCCCTTTTGGTGACTGGATCACCCCCACCCACCCCTATTTCTGCAATACAGCTGTTTGATCAAAGCCTTACCAACAGCTGAGCAATTCTAAGAGGATCTAAACATTTTTTCCTTTAAAAATTCAGATTGTCAGTCCAGATCAAAATGGCTGAAATTCTTATCAGGCTGCAAAACCAGGATCCCAGTAAGCAACTCGTGACTATTGAGATTTAACAGAAAATCAGTCGCACTACATCTGCTAAATGTCTTGCATCTGTTGATAGACTAACTGGACCATAACAGAAACAAGGTACTTTTAATCTCAATTCTGCACTGACCTCCAGAGGTTAAAGGAGAATCCCGTGTGATTCCTGGGGACGACTGTCTGCTAACTAACCTGTTTCTATTTCTGACAGACAAGAGATTGAAGATTTTCCACTCAACGAAAGGCATAAAATCTGATAAAGCATTCAGCTTTCTACCTTTTTGTAAAAGAGAAACCAGTGGACACAAATGATTTCAGACTGAAATTTCTCTGTTTTATATGCATCAGAATTAGTGCTGACCATAAAGGAGCATTTGCTGCATTTCATCAGGCCTGTGTTGCTGCACCAGATCAAACTCATACTGCAGCTATCTTTTCCGTCACTATTATCTATTTCCTCACTAGTTCATCTCACAAAGCAGCAAGCATTGAAAAATAACAAATGTTATCTTACCAGAAAGCATTCGTGCAATATAAAAAAATGACTTCTGAACTTAAAAATGTGCTAAAGTCCAAGTAGCATTTTCAAATGTCGAACGCCTACATGTCAGTTTATCCTAAGGCCGTGCTGTAGCCAAACCTAAGGGATTAGGGTCCAAGCTCACAACTCCCCCACCCCACGGATACACATACACGCCACACACTACCCCTCCCTCACCAGGGCTCATCCCCACAGGAAACTCCCCAGAAATAACCCACCACCCCTCTGGGATCTAATGGTACAGTCCTAAAGGTTTAAATAGCAACAGGCTGAACTGACACTGACTGCAAACAGTGTAGTTGCTCTGCGGGATTTTTGGGATATTGCTGATCTGTATTAACAGAGGTCAGAGTTTATAGTCAGCTGTCAGAACGGCAACCTTCAGATTTTCTGTCTTCCTTTTCTCTTTCTGGCTCAAGGACACATCAGCAGGGCAGATGCTTGTTGCCACGGGAACCTGAATGTGGTTTCAGTAATTTACATCAAGAAAGTTCCAAGAGGTGTACATTTTAGTTTACATCTAATCACCACACCAAGTGGTTTTCACTGTCTATGCCATGTTAGGATGCTGACTGTCTATAGTAAACCCAGTCAGGGATGCTCCTTTTTTGTCCCAGAAGCAGAAGAGCTGCTTCCTTTGAGGAACAGCTGTATGCCAAAGTATCCTTGAATGAGACATTGGCTCGCTTTGCTGGCTGCTCATCCATCCTGAGAAACTCTGGATAAGCATATCAGCAAAACTGGATGAAGTATTCCTTTTCCGTTGAAGCAGGAAGGAAAGGCTGGCAGTTTTATTTCTCTGGGTGTGGATGAGTGTAGAGGTTATTATGGATGTGTCTGAGTGGCACCTAGAGCGGAAGATGGATAATCATAGCTCTGCTGCTCCACATATCATTCCTGTGGTTTACATACACAGAATATACTGACTATGATAGAAGAGAGGTCTGATGCTACAGAAAAAAACAGCAGTTATGGTTTGACGGTGCGGTATATGGATGCCAGGCATTTCCCAAGTGATAGTAGATTATATAATATAAAAGGCCTTTAATATATAGATGTATTACATAGTCCTCAAGAGGCCTTCTCCACTCTCTGTCTGCAGTCTCCCTGGGTCAAAACATCTTTATATAGTTTGTTTTTATTGAGGGTATTTACACTGTCCTGTAATATAAAAGTGAAAGGCTTGATGTGTCCAAATGTGCTTGAGCAAGACATTAAAAGTCTGCTGTATAGGTCTATTTACCCAGACGGATATGACACAATGCGATTTATTATTGTCATGTGATGCGGGTGTATAGCAGAGGATGGGCCCAAAGTGCAGGACTTGAAAGATAGAAGTAAACTAAGGATCACAGCTTTTGTTAATGCTGGAAAAACAACAGAGAAAATCAACTGACCAAGCTATTGGCTGGGCAGACAGAAACTCACATGGCATCAGGGAGATGCAAATAATATATACACAGGGAGAAGATAAGACAGAGAGTACACACCTGGGGAACACAGCTGAACAGAATCTGACTGATGAGGCAGGGGAAGCAAATCTGAACATCATACACACGAGGCAGGAGACTATCAAAATAAATTAACTGGATTCAGGGACTGGGCCATGACGAATTAACATGAAAGGACAATGAAACCACATGGAACACAGAGACACCAGACAGACATGGGACTATGACCAGGGAGACAGATGATGAGACACAAGGGAGACTAGACAGACTACAAAAGAAGATGCTAATGACAAGACAGGGACGAGACCAGGAACAGACTAAACACAAAAGTGAATTAACACAATAAAACAAGAGCCAGGAACTAGAAATAACAAACTCAGATGCACTAGAGAATGCTAACTATTACAAAAAACTAATGCAGAACTAAAACGTGAAAATCTCTTAAATCCCAAAGAATGAATCACAAGGCTATAAACTCAAAAGCTAGGTCAAAGGCCCAGGACCATGGCAATTATGCTCTGAAGGCACACAAGTCAGCGACACAAGTCACACTACTTCAGTGAAGTTTGCGGGATTCCTTGATCATGTTGGTGAGTTGGAACAGAAAACATACCTGTGAAAATATGGAGACGTCTACGAGACAGAGCAGCGGACTTTTTGACCAGACTGTTTACCATAAACCTGGAGAGTAAAAGGATGGCGCTAATAGAAGATTAGTGCCAGAGTTGAAGATGTGGAGGCTTTCACTGGGACTGACCGGGATGGACAAAATCTCAGGTTGAGCAGTTAGACAGACGGGAGACGTGTGCAGAGAAGGGACAGTGGATATATTGGACTATCTATGAATCTACCGATCTATGACCTCAGTAAAAACATTTTGAGTGAGTTTATGTTTTCAGTTGCTAGTGTCATTTTTAATTAATGCATTGTGCTTGTTTAGTAAATTAGGGTCCCATTTGGAATAAAATGTTCTCAGTCGGCTCTATGCCTCAGCTGCAACGACTGGTCTGATAAATCAAGATAGCGGTGGTGGCTCTCTTTCAAAAGTGTGTGTGTTGAGTGGGTGAATTGAAGACACAATTTAAGGTAGTTTGGATAAAAGTGGTATGCAGTTTGTTTACAAGAAGCTTTCAGAGGTAAAATCGCCCGGTTATTCACAAGAATATAAAATTTGTGGAAAAGTCTGGCAAAATAAAAACCCAGCAGTATAATACAAATATTTATTTACCGCTTTTCTATTCCGTTAGTCATCTTGTTGTGACACATCAGATTAATTTTTCTATGCCTTAACTGGAGTCTCTACAGCTGATATGTAAACCATACCTACCTGCTTGTTTAGATCATTATGCAGCATTTAGAGCTCTAAATCTCTTTCCACTGACGCATATAAGAGTTTCACTATTAAACATTAACAAGATGGAATTATATATTAAGGAATATATGGTGTCTGAGATGTTCATTGTATATATCAGAGATCATTTGTGCCTTGCTCACTAGTATACATATTGTGTTAAGATTTAAATTTAAATCTTGATCCAATATTAAATGCAGCATATGCAGCAATATATGATAGCTGTTACTAAATTGCTGTTACTATATAATGACACATTTGTGTGCTATACCACGACAAAACACACACACGCACAAAATTAATTCCTGTGTTCAGTCTGTCAACTCTCGCACCCCCATCAGAGGACTTGGTATGGCCTGCTATGGGACATCATTATAAAGAGTAGATGTCTTACATAGAGGCAAAGCTCTCTAATCCGAAGGCCAGATAATTCGAGTCCAAAGAGGATTAGCTCCACCCCAGCAGAGCCATTGGCTAAATTTAGCCCCCTTACTCTCTGTCTTCACCAGTCTCCATTTAACCCCTCCTCCAAGCCCCACCTGTGACTGCCTTGACCCATCCGTGTAGGGACGCTATCCACCAATCATACATTGCCGTTCTTTATTACGCCATCATGACATCTACGGACCTGCGCATCCACATAATCCACCCTCTCGGCCTGTTATTCTGGCCCTGCCTCCTGTCGGTGTTAATGATACTGTGTCCCTACTGTGCGCACACTTGATGTAGATCCTAAGAGTGAAAATTTGCGCTTGGGATTCACAGTTTGTAATGTCTCTGTCCTTCATTTGCAGAGCTGTGTCCTCTGGCAGCACACTGAGATTGCAGCTGATGGTGCCCGCCATAGGCCTGCCTCAGGAGGAGGGGCAATCCCTGCATCTCATGCAAATATCCAGGAAATGAATGGCTTCCAGGGGAGGATTCTGGGAAGGCGTGATAAACCCACTCTTTCAACCCTTTTAGTCTAACATGAACTCACTATTTACTGCTTAGATTTTTTTTTTTTTTTTTACCTCCTATGAAATCTGTATAGACTCCAAGACCAAATAAATGTTTGTTTCTGTGACCTATGACATCCGTGCATTAGCTGCTGGTTGAAATTGTGGAATTAAAGTTTATTTGTGAGTCAGTGTCATGCAAATAACTACATGCTACTATATGTTTTGCATTGACTCGGGTTAAGGAAACTCTTTGCTTTCTCTCCTTTTCATGTCTAATGTGAACTCAATTGTTGCAGCTGTTTGTTTACAGTCTGATTTGCTTAAAATACTGTTTATAAGCCCCTCAGGGTTTCTGCATCTTCCGTTCAAGTGTCAGTTCTTTTCAGCACTGCAGTTTCCTTTTGTTGAGTGCCTCATCTTCTATATATGTGGGCGCAAAATAACTTTAAGATAACAAGGCGGAGAATAATACAGCAAACAAAACCCTGCTGGTGCAATTACTGTGACATAGCTTGGTGTTTTTTCTCATCTGCTGACTGGGCCTTAATGGAGTCAGTGTTACATAGCTTAGAGAGGTCGCTCCACGTGATTGTAGATCTCCAATTTAAAGCCGAGCCTTATATGTAGCTCATTTTCCCTGTTCTTCATGTTTGCCTATAGTTGAAAAATAAAAAAACTATATATAAAAAATATGATCCTACTGACTTTCTGTCAATCTTGTAGAAATGGCAAGAGATGAAATTGATGAGTTTTCGCTCCCAGCTGAGTAAACATTGTTTTATCGAGTATATTCAGAAGCAGAAAACTAATGGTTTTACATACAAATTTTCTGGTGAAATCTAAGTGAGGCATCTTTGTTTATTTCCCCAGCTGTGCTTGTATGAATTATTAGTATGGAGTCGCTGTGCCTTCATGCCTCCTGTTTGCTCCTAATTAAAGAGGAAAGATCTGAGGGAGTTAATCTGCTGGGCTTTAGTGAATGGAGGTGGGATGTGGTGGCGGGTGGGAGACGGCCTGGGTCTGACCACCCCAAATCCCAATCATCTGGTTGGCCACCCGACCTGCTCTCTGGCATGGATACAGGACTGCATGCAAAGACACATAGAAGTGTGAAGAAACAAAGCAGTTGGTTAACTTTAATTCAGGGCGTGAACAAAATGCAGTCATGGTGTTGCATCGCTGAAGTTCAAGAAATGCTCCTGAAACTTAGCGTGCATGCTCTGATTGGTGGAACACACAGTGAGTTTATGTGTCAGTGATTTGTACTGTGGTGTGTTCAGACTGCACAGAGACAGTAAATCCCAGGTGATGAGGATCAAATGGACTTACTGACCTGCAGCGCCACAGATACTGACATCTTGTGGGCACATCTGGGACTGAGATTATTGATAAATGCTTTTAATTACAAAAACATTATTGATTTATGTCATCGAGATCTTTATTGTGACCTTTTACTGAACACTGTGGAAATAAGCTCCACGAGGCCTCGCGTCAGGCTCACAGGAAATCCTCGTAAATGTTAATTTTGGTATTTTCCTGGCATTTGTTGATACTAAAATACAAGCATCCACATATTCATCACACACAATGACTGTGGGGTGGCAGTTTGGATGTCAGCCAGTCCATTCAGCTGAATGACAGCAGCATGACTGGTGCACTGTTATCTGTGCAATTATACCACACAGTATGATGATAATAAGGTACACTTTGAAGTTTGAAGCTTTTTTTTTGCACACCGAGATGAAGAAAATAAGGAACTGACGGTAAGAATCTCGCACCCGGAGTCAATTTTAAGTTGACAGTTACAGAGAATTGGTATGAAGTATCCTGAGAATTGTTGTACCTGTAAGGTAAGCATGTGAAAAACTCTGCCGTAACAAATGGTGGGTGGCAGCTGAGTGAGCAGTGCTGCCGAGAAAACAGACAGCTACAGCCCAGAGGAAGCTTTTATCTTTATGGTGTCAGAACTTTTTATGCTGAACATGTGTCAACTTTCCCAAAGTAACAATGATATGAAACTTCAAAGAACAATAGTCAGGGCATCTTGTTGTGTGATATTTTTTAAGATACAAGCTGTGTATTTACATAGAGATTTTGTTCATTTTTTTCCTTACATTTAATCTAAAGCAGCATTTATCAGCATGCTTATATTAAAAGGTTAAATGACTTCTGAGGGATCAGTCATAATGAAAAATAACAAACAATATAAAAAACTCTTAATCTTTGAATTCAGGTGTTTTCACTTATTGGTATATAAAATCAAACACCTAGTCATGCAGCCTCTCTTTACTAACATTTAAAAAAGAATGGGTTATTCTGATGGGCTCATTTAATTCTAGTATGGTGTAATCAGATGTGGTCCCCAAACTTTGGGAACCACAGCAACTCAGCTGTGAAGTGTCAGACCATGCACAGTT
Organism: Benitochromis conjunctus; assembly: GCA_015052645.1. NCBI lineage: Eukaryota > Metazoa > Chordata > Actinopteri > Cichliformes > Cichlidae > Benitochromis > Benitochromis conjunctus. The sequence continues at coordinate 8,233 of VOQK01043161.1, read as the reverse complement.
ACAGACCGGGGTTGCTGAGCGCTGAGAGGCACGGTGCATTGCTGTATTGCCTATGCTCTGTTGACACAACAACTATGGAGCTCCAGTCCTCATTACCGCATTAGCATCTGCATGAAAGCGTGTAACGGGAGCATCATGTCATGTTTCCAGCTCCTGTAGGTTAATGTGTACTGGCTGAAGTGACTTAAATGACTGAAGACTTGATAAAAAATGCACATTTTGAATGCAAATTTTGCTTGAGTGTTTACCTCAGACACCATATAGAATGGTAGTACAGACATTTTGTGTCTTTAACTTGTGTTGTTCACAGGTGGACAAAAATCCAGCAGCGCTGCTTTAAATCAAGCTGGCATGTTACCTAAATCAGGTTTGGAGCAAATTTTGACCCCAAAAATCTATATGATGCTGCAAAATATAATAGAGCCCTATTTTATCATGTAATAATGACCCTCATAATGAATCTTTTACCACAAGTGACTATTATTATTATTATTATTATTATTATTATTATTATTATTATTATACTTTCACCTTTC
>VOQK01043160.1:3410-21108 GCA_015052645.1 Benitochromis conjunctus | reverse complement strand
AAGAAACAGAGATAGCTAAGCCACATCTTCATTTCTCAAATCCCCCTCATATACATTTACACACTGCCACATTATCAGGATTAGGGAGCGCTGTGTAATACTGTAGGTCCGGTGTGGCCCAAGTTACTGCTCTGTGGTTTTAATGTATTCAGGTAGTTTCTCACGTATGTGCTATACAGTGTCGTATGTCCTTAAGCATTAATGTAGCGTACTGCAGCGGGGGAACTGATGCGTCCTTGCTTTCGCTTCAGTGTTAAATGGGGGGAACAAAGTCAGTGCTTCTTTAAAATTCCCCTTTTTGATTCATATCAGGTATTTCAGGGAAAACGGGGGGAAAAAAAAGAAAGAATGTCAGTCAAATAGAAATGTCTGACCAGAGGGCTTTTTAAAAACTTCACCAGTCACCTGAGAGAGATTCACGATTCAAAAATACCAAACAGGCCGACACTGTCGAGCACTGACAGGGCGTTCTCTTAGCATTCACTTTAAAAAAAAAAGAAATCTCCATTAGTGTCCCAGTGTTCTTCTTCTTCTTCCTTTCTTTTTGGTTCTGAAAATAATGCCAACATGATCATAGAAGTCTTAAAAAAACACACACACACACTAATCTCTAGTTGAATTACTTGCTTGGCTACCGTGTGTCATACAGATATTAGATTCATCTTATCTGGCAAACTGACTAATGAATAGAAAGGCAAGCAGGCTGCTTAAGGGCCCGTCAGACCGAGGGTTCAAACAACGATGACACATCTCTGAGTTTTTTCAGATCACACCACTGTTTGCGTCAGACGACACAGTCTTCCAGGGAATCTTATTTCCATGGGACCAAGCGATGCTCAGTGACAGTCAGACGAGGATCTTGGTTTAAGTGCCCTCTTGAAACATACAGAGATCCGTGTGCATAACACTGAGATATTAAGTGCATAATGGATGCAGACCATTTCAATCCCTGTTAGTATAACAGGCTTACAGCGTCTGTGTGACAACATGGTCTAAGCTGATTCTCCTCCTTGCTGATCATAGGCTTTTTAGGGTTTGTTTGTTTTTTTAGCTCATTTTCAATCACTGTGGTGAAAAATGAAACTGGTTCATAGTTGTGCTAAATATTCAATGAATAGAAGATAATAGAAGGTGTGTTCAGTAGGAAGCTGGAGAAATAGTTATTCTCCTTGTAAGCAGTGGTGCACTGACTGTATTTTAACAGTAATGTGTGAGTCACACAGTGTGACTGACATGTGTTTGCTTCCTTCAGGCTGTAGTCTGTGGCTGCTTTGCCTTTCAGAAAGCTCGTCCTGCTTTTGGCAAAATGAACCACTAATATTTCATTTTCACCATGAGTCTTCATTCATAATTTCCTCATTTATCTTCCTTTTCTTTTACTGCCAGTTTTCTTCTTTAACTGATCTGATATTTTAAGGAACTATAAATTACAAAACTGGGAATGTAAAGCTGATCTGGCAAAGACCGTAAATATTTATCTTCCTATAGGCCAGAAACCTTTACGATTACGAAACTAAATAAATGTTAACATTTTACTCAAGATAGCGTGAAGGTCTGAATTACAGTACGTGTCGGCAACAATTGTTTAAAACTCTGTGCAAAGCCTTGGGTTTTGCTGTTGAGTCAAATTCAGGGAAACAAATCTAAACACATCTGTTGAAGTTGGTAAAAAAAAAAAAAGTCAAGTCTATAAGTATATGTACATGATCTATAGAAGTACTTGCCTTCTTTTTCCTTTTCTTTTGTTAGATGTGGCTAATCGTGTGGCTTCGTTTCTGCACGTATCTCCCAGACGAACGGGCACCAAGTTGAGGTTTCAAGAATATCCGTGTTTAGACATTTGCAATTATTATTAAATGTGATTTTGTTTCAAGTTGTCAATTTCTTTTCCGTCTTGGCCAGCGCACAAAAGATTTTTAATCTCGGCGCGACGCGTCCTGGTTAAATAAATCTATTAACAATAACAATCGAATAACACACAAAACAGTCTAAACTCATAATCCCTCGTGTATAATGTTGGGAAATTCCAAGGAGGGGCAACGTGGAACTATCAATTATAACAAAAAGCCAGAGATAAGATCTTCTGGTCACGTAGGTGTTCATTTGTTAAGCTCTGAGACTTTTCATCAAAACTTTTATTGCATCCTCCACCCCTGCTCTCTTTACTCAAAGCTGCACTGGTTAGTACTTTTCTGTAAGTCCTGCGTCTAAACAAGTGTGTCCTTTGTTTCCTTATGCCATTTAAAATAAAATAAGGCAATTTAACTTAAAAGGAAGTGACCAAGTCTGCAGAGGGAGGTACACACCCATCTTTTAGCCGGGAGATGAAAGTTCAGGTCTAGCCTGGCGCCACGTTTCAGTTTTGTTGTCTGTGGATGGCCAGTTTAGTTAGCGAGGTGGATCAATAGACTGTATGAGTGCATTCCACAGACACAGATACTTGCTTCCTGCTACTGTTATTAATTTCATTGACTTCTATGTGACATGTTCAGTTGATCACAGAGAAAAGAATATTATTTGTCTGACAGCTGCATTTAAAAGTTCCTGGAGTCACCAATACCACAAAAACAGGTGACTCATATTTGTTGAGATGACAACATTTAGCCAACTGTTGAGATCCACCTATCACTTAAAGACTCAATACTATTCAAAAACGTCAATTAGACAATAAATAAATAAATAAACGTTTTAAATGTTATTCCCAATCATGTTGTGAAAGAGGTAATGAGTGTTAAGAGGTAGTATTGTTGTTTAGTTCTACCAGTTTAGGGGTGATGACAACAACGTAGATTTCACCATGTTGTGCAGCTTTGAATATATACATTATAATTTGCGCAAACAAATTATGGGTTTTTTATAGCAAGAAGGTTCGCTGGTATATTTTCATATGCCAGTGAACCAGAACATTAAACCCCCTGACATCCAAAGTGGATACCATTAATGATCTGTGCATGCATCACCCATCCCAGTACTGATGCAGACTAGTATAGTGCTGTGCAAAAACTTTGAGCCACCAGTCATTTCACGTTTTATCGCATTATTACACTTTTATTATAGTATCTAAGGCAAAAATACAGTTTGTACATTTTAAAAAAGTTTGAAAGTTAACATTTGGTATGACCACTTTTATTCTCTAACAAAACCTGAGCTCTCTTAGCCAAACTTTCTTGTACTTTCTTTACAAAGTCTTCAGGAGTAGTTCTTCAGGCTTCTTTAAGGACATCCAAAGCTCTTCTTTGATGTTGATTGCCTTTTGTTTTCGTTTTCTGCCAAGATGATCCCACATTGCATCGATAATGTTGAGGTCTGGGCTGTGGGGAGGCCAGGACGTGCCTGATAGTGTTTGATTAGCAGTGTCTTTGGGATCATTGTCATGCTGATAAACGAGTCTGTGCTTTCCAGATGGCACTGCATGGTCAGTTAAAACCAAACAGTATATATTTCTGCTTTCATAATCCCATCAATGTTGATAAGATCCCCAACACTACTGGCTGAAATGTAACCTCAAACAATGACAGAGCCCACACCATGTTTTACAGATGGTTGTCATGGTTGCACTTTCTCCTGTCCTCCTCTCTCCATATGGAGGACAGTTTAAACCAAAAATGTCAAATTTGGATTCATCGTCCTGTGTCAGGTCTTTGCTGGGGTTTGTTTTTTTTTCTTATTTCTTCAAATGACTTTCTGACACTGTAGTACTGTTCATGTGTTTTAGATACAGTTGTGTTTAGAGGTTTACATACACTCATCATGGGCATGAATGGTTTTTAATGATTCCTCTGAGCTGTTATTTTATCCAGGGTGGAATGATTGTACAGCATACAACTTTATTGACTTTAGAAAACACAAGAACTTGGATTTTCTTTAATTCACACAGGGTCAAAAGTAAAAAATACACCCCTGCTAATATACTGTCAATGTTCTTTGGCAAGTCGCACCTTGATTAGATGCTTTTGGCAGCCATCAACAAGCCTCTCGCATAATTTTGACCTGATATTTGACCTCTCCTCTTGACAGAACTGGTAGAGTTCATTTAACTTAGTTGGTTTGTTGGAACAGAACAAGCTTTTAAGTGTAGTCCACAAATTTTCAGTAGGGTTGAGGTTGGGGCTTTGGAAAGTTTATTCCCAAAGCTTAATGGGCCCTTTCTAAACAACTGCAGATTCACCAATTTAAACAACGGTATATTACTACATGTTATTCTGATGCGTCCCCACTTTCCAAAGGTCTGAAAGATGACCCAAACTGTCATCCTCAGATGATAGGATTTGGTTAGAATGTTCAGGAACAACCCAGGGAACACAAAAAGACAAGCCTGCCATGAACTGGAAACTGCTGCAACACCAGCATTACTTCCACAGTGAAGCAGGTTTTGCATCACTAGGGTGTCGTCTAAGTAAGACACCTCTGCTACAAAACGTTCAAGCTCAATTGAAATTTGCAGTTGCAAAAGACCTTTGTAGAGAAACCAAATGCCTTCTGCAGACAGGTTTTATGGTCAGACAAGAAAAAGATTGGGCTGTCCACAATGACAAACGGTATGTTTGGAGGCGTAAAGGTGACGCTTTCAAATCTAAGAACACTGTACCAACTGTCACGCATGGCGGTGGTAGCATCATGCTCTGAAACTTTTTTGCTCCCATTTACTTTGTACATTGCACAAAGTAAATGGACTAATGAATAAGGAGGACTACCTCTAAATACATCGACTACCCACATGTCACGCTGATGTATATGATGCCTGGAACAACCAAGTAAAATTTCATGTAGATTGGTTAATGAATATAACCTGCAGGGTATTTCCTGTTGCCACTAGGTGGTGCTATAAGTGTGACATAATATTGTCACATAAATGCCTCTGGACTAAAAAAATGCTGCCAAAATTATACATTAAATAAAAAATGGCTCACTTCCATTTGGGTTTAGTCTATGGATTCAAGAGACTTTTTGTAGATCTTGATTGTGTCTGCCAAATTTCATGATTTTTTTAAGCTTTTCAAGTCCTCAACAATTACCTCCTGTTTCAAGGCGAATCGCCATGGCACCAGGGTTTGTTGTTAAATGAAATCTCACAATTTTCACACTGAAGCGTCATCAAAGTCTGATATTTATTCAGACTGCTTTTGATGCGAATGTGGTCAACCTAGGAGGAGCAGTACATTAAATTAAAACTTTAAAACTTTAAAACAAAGCATTTCCTGTTGCCACTAGACGGCGCTCTAACTATTGCTGACAAGTGACATATCAGTGTGTTCAGGGCTGGACTCTCGTCATGCCTGTGAAGTTTGGGAGAGATTGGACAACATGTCTTTGAGTTACAGCAATTACATGCTTGATGGCGAAACATTAAAATTCGCAATGCCACCAGGGCGACGCCCTTTGGGCGAAAATTCACAGTTTTCAAAAGAACCTAAGACCAACTTCTACAGTTATTTTGGATGGCTCAGGTCAGTCACCTTGAAGCTGTATGTCAAAGTGCAAAACATGCAATTTCCTGTTCCCACTAGGTGGTGCTGTAACCATTGGTAAATATTACAATTGAAATGCATTCAGGGGTATACACTTATCACACTTTGGATTATGTATGTGTGAATGACAGCAAATTAAAATATCATGGCGAATGAGGAAAATTTGCTGTGGCGCCATTGACATGCCCTTCGACAAAAACTCTAACTGCTCAGGTCTGCAGCTAAGACTGACCAAATATGAAGTTACCAACTAACTGGTAAGCTTGCCAGATGATAGGAATTATGTTTAAGGTCCGCTGTAATGTAATGCTGGATCAGCATCTCTTAGTTCCATCCATTAGTTTGAAACTGTTAACTAAGTTTAAAAGATGATTTAGTACTTTTATATGCCTGTCACAGTATTTCGTATTTTATATGCAGTATTTCATCAAAAACCTAAATTATTAAGCTTTATATCATCATATTCATTTTATCCCTTCTAGCAAAGGCAAAAGCGTTTTTTTAAAAAAGATTTTATTGTAGATATTCATATAATCCGTGACCCTTTTGTTAAGTTAATGTTCCAGTGACTTCCATGCTGTATTACTTAGAAACCACAAGAACCCATCTTTTGGCATAGGGCCACGTCTTCTGCATAAAGCGCTGACTTGGCATAAAAAAAACCCAGAAGAAATCCCAGAACTTACTGATACATACCTACAACGTGCAAAATTTCTGATATGTGATGAATCATTATGTTATCTGAAATGAGGTAACGTCTAGCAAGACATAAAATCTGTTGGTGAAATCATAATTTTTCATCTTGCCAATCTCATGACTTTCCATTTAGCTACAAGCCCTTGAAGTCATATGATGTACAAAACAAGGTTTGTGACCATGGGACAGTGTAGCCATGTGAAAAGATACTCTATGACAAATTTTTACCTGACCTTAGTGACCCCCGGGGTTAATTTTATCACGTAAGTTTTTGATTTGGTATAAGACTGGAAACAGAAATTTTGCTGCTCATTAAAAACTGAATCCAAAAGGGTTTTTTTGTGCTGTGAAACTCAAGCTGGGAAACATACCTGCAATGAGCAAGCCATAATTTTAGCATAATTAGGTCTGAGTCTTGTGAGACAGGGTACTAGTGACAAAGTCTCATATAGTGTATAGAATATAAACTGTGGAAACAACACATCATAATAATAAAAAATGGCTAGACAATAACACTGGGGAGATTTGACTCAGTTTCATAAACTATTCAAACATCGGCGGCAATAATAAGATTAAAAGAATCACAGAAGCAGCGAGGACTCATTTCCAGCGAGAAGGTGACCACAGATGGCTGTATGCTGGTTTCAGACTTTTATATAAGCTTGTATCATCACATAGTTTACACCTAACACATGACACATAAATGACTAGCTTACTGATGAAAATACCTAATCAAGATGGGAAATGCTTTCCAGACTTCAAACAATGGAAAACCACAACTTCACACACAGGCTGAAACTAAGCATTCAACACTTGGATAAAATACAATTGCATACTGAAACACCTCAAAGGCAATATTTATATGTTACAATATTTACAATTTTCAATATTTGCTGAGGTCCTGAGTCTGTGAATCTTGAGAAAGGGAGGGCCATGAAGAACAAACCAGAAGGAGCCTTCAAATCCCAGGAAAAGAAGGCCATTTGTGAGCCACACTTGCGACAAGCCTTGATTGCCTTCCTATAAAATAATGTGGCTTTGGAGGGATGTAGCCCCTAAAATAGGGAACAGCTAAGATGTGACAAGTGACAAGTAGATCTGAATGTGAAATGCCCACTCGTTGGCTAAAGCCTCGTGATTGACAGGTTATTCACCAATGAGTGTATCCTGGATAATTCACTTTTCTGACTCTTAGAACAACCAACATCTTACAAAATAGACTTGATGTTCTGTTTAAATGACCCATAACTATCAACTGAGCCCATAAACTAATAAGGAAAGTATTTACTGAGGTCACAGAGCAAGTTTTTTTTCCTCACGTTTCCATATAGATAGAGCTATTTTTGCGAATTGAGGATCTAGTCCCTAGTGGTCGTTAAAAACAATGCAGGTTTAAGGCACTTCCATCTTTTATACTGTCTATGGTCCAAATAGATTGTGGTGTAACTTAAAAACCAAAGGAGTTGACATCAATTGTAGCACTAAAGTCATTTGTGTGAATAAGTGCCTGCAGCTAGCTAATGTGACCATAAAAATGTAATCCTCTAACACCAATAAATGACAGCCTCCCAGCATAACACAGACTGAAAAACAAATGATAATTTTAAAAAACTATTTCCTCTTCTCATGACAGTATTTTTAGTAAGAGAACTTTATAAAGAAAGCAAGCTTTGTTAGCAGCTAGCTACTACATTGGGTAGCCTTTTTTTTACCTAAAGGATCAATATGCTTAAGTGTTAACTGTCTGTCTGTTATGCATAAAAATCACTACTCCTCCTGCCATATTGGTCAAAATTAAGTCAAAGTTATAAATGAAGATCACCTAAAGCATCACCCAACCTGTGACTAGTGATGGATCGTGGGTGAGACGAGCTACTACATCACTACGTACGTCATGTTCTGGTTTTCAGAGACATTCCCATAGTCACTGATGTTAGAGGTGAAACTAGTAATCAGCATGGCATTTGTTTCCCGTCATTTGGTTTCATCGAATTAATGCTAACAGAGAGGTTCAAGCTTTCCACTTAGAAGATTATTGCCTCGAGTTTATAATGTCAGCTGAGTCATCTGAAATCCCTGTGATGATCATGCTGGCAAATTATTTTATCAACTCATGTAACAAATGCACCATAGCATTGTACATGTAGGTGCATCACAAAGTCACAGACACTATTTAATTAGTATAAAGTGACATACACATAAAATGTTAGAATTCCACATCCCAAAACTGGATTACAGACCTTTTGTTCGGTTAATGACACTGTGAGCATTCACCTGTCATTCAAAGTAGCTAATTTTTTGAATAAATGCCGGGGCAACTATTGGAAGATATACGGTATACTTTTTGTACTTTTTTTTTTTTTACCACGAGTCCTCTAGGGTTCATTCAGGTCCAAGTGACATAAATTTCACCATCTGTCAGTTAACACCAAGGCACACACAGTGCACTAACTGCACAACAGCTTTAGGCAACATAACATAACATGAATGACTTCTCAGTTGTTGGATCTCCGGCAATCCAGACCAGTAAGGGGATTCATTACTTTTGGGAGGCAGCCTCAAGTGGCCATTCCAGGAACTGCAGTTTTCTGCTAAATTTTTTCACCCTCAGAATCTGTTGCTTGCATTGATCCATTTTCATTGAACTTAATTTTTTAATTTTTATTATGAATTCAACTTTGTTGCCTTCACACTCAAACATACGGTATAATGAAGTGTTTAAGGCCTGTCATTTTTAACAACATACAAGAATTAAAGTCAAATCACTTCAAAAAGTGATTTAAATTTCTACAGCATTAAGTACAACTAATCACAAACAGAACCTATAACCAAACCTAGTTTTTATGATTATTATTCTTTATATTTCAGAGCATGTAAAGAGGAAGAAATTAGCTCTTACTCCTGACATTTTAGGCCACTTGCCTTGTTTTCTTTGTGTTTTTAGTGTGCACAAAATCTGTAATTTAAGCAAACTTCATATATTCATATATTTCACTTAGTTTAGTAGGGATTTAGAAGGGATCTACAGTTATTTTTAAAAGTTATTCCAAGGGTAACTTGAAGCAAAACCCATCAACTTTTACAAATGTCTCTGATCCGTAATGCAGGGGGTACATCAATCACAGTGAGAGGAGGCTGCTTTGGAGAAATGGTAAAAAGTAATTAAAGTAAGAAGAATAGGCAGGAAATCATAGGAGGCCAGTGATGCAGACAATAATTTGGCGATGGAAACTAGATGAATCATTCAGCCAAGTTTTTTTTTTTCTCTTATGGAAAAAAATGTCATTGTGGCAGCCAGTCACTCTGCATATCACCTCAGCGTGGCATCTGTATCCTGGTTGCCATGGGAATGTGGTTGCTATGAGATCAATTTATCTGGAGATCTGGCAGTTGCAGATGTCACTGGGTGTTGCTCTCAATAACAATGCCCTGGTCAAATTACATACATCGAAGGTTTACAGTCGATACTTACTCTGACAGAAAAGAATTTAACAAAGACTGAAAGCATCGATAAAGTAGTCGGGACATTTTGGGAACTTCACTCTCCTCCGGTAACTGCGTGAAACTGTGACCCAAATGCACACTCTCAAGTGTTCAGTATATCAGACGAATGCCACAGATGCCAAACCTACTCCAGTTTCATTCAGTAATTAATATCCATAAGTGTCATATGAAAATTGCTTTATTGCTCGTCTGTCTTTATTTATGTCAGCCTGTATTTATGACAAGTGATAAGAGGGAGTGATTGTAAGACTATACAATGTGCTCACAAGGATGGCAGCTACATAACAAACAAAATAGATTCCTGCTAAGGAATTCTGAGACCAATTACTTAAGTGACCCTGAATTATTTTACTTGATTCAGTGGTATGTGCTCTGTCAGTATATGTATGCTGTGGGATATATGACACAAGTGGGAAGATAGTTTTCGGCTTTTGCTTACTTTATTTAATTAAATATGGCTATCTGAAAAAGAAAGGAAAGAAACTCTCCTACTTTTTTACACCCCCCTCCAGAAAAAAGAAAACCCTCACAGTTCATGAGCAATGTAAAGGATGTGAAGCGGTTAAAGGCAAGAGCGAACCACCTGCTGTTTGTGAACAGTAGAAGAGCCTCATTACAGTGTTACAAGCAGAGAGAAGCAGTAATGGGCTACAGTCTGAAGGAACATTACTATCAAAGCAGGCTGAAACTGAGGTGAGCTGCACTAAAACGTCAGGTAGGGTAAAGTGAAACCAGTGCAGAGGGGCCATGAATTCTTCTAATGGCCAGCAGGGGACCTCATGAGCACTTTCCTGATGAGTTTCAGTCTGGCTTCAGTCTTAATGAATGCCACAATATCTTCTTTGTGTCCCATTTAGAGCAAAATAGATGATACAGCAGAGTGTGCTATTGGGTGTGACTGATCTGACAAGTCATAAAATGTTCTCAGTGGCTTTGTGAGAATCTCTGTTTGCTTGTGATTTGTGATTAAAAAAAAAAAAAAGTCCAACGAGGCAATGACCCAAAAAAGGAGCCATGAGAAAACATGAAGCTGCCAGAGAAACCTGCCTGTAAATGTCATTTCTAGTTTTAATACCATGAATCAAGCAGGGATGTACAGAAATTTACTGTATGCTGCCACCTCTGGGAAAAGGGATAGTTGAGTTGTATCTCCTGGGCAGAGATGTCAAGTAATGAAGTACAAATACTTGGTTACTGTACTTAAGTAGAATTTCAGTTATCTGTACTTTGCTTGAGTAATTTTTCTGACAACTTTTTACTTTTACTCCCTACATTTTTACATAAATCTGTTCTTTATTATACTTACAGTTTCAAAAGAGACTCATTAGATTATGTTTTAACAGTATCATTTATAGCCTTTATACTGGGGGGGTTAAAGTGGCTCCGACGAGTGCAGGCGTACATAAGTTGTGGTTGCGATACTTCAGAATTTAGCTAGCACTGCTGAAGAGGAGCGAGCATGAGGGGAGTAACGATATATTTTAAGCTACAGGTCATTTCAAACGCTACATTTCTAACTTCTCAACAAATATGAGAGCGAGGAGAAATAAAAAATGTAATCCGATCCTTTAAATATCACAAAAGCGCCTCACAAAACTTGCAATATTACGCAAACCCAGCTCATGACCTTAGCACGTCGGGGGAGTATGCGTCACGTGATAGTGCGACTGTGGCGCGAGACCTGTCGGCGGTCTGGAGTTACTTCACACTGAAAGCATTTGGAGCCTCGCTACGTGCTGCCAAACCGGCATTTCATCTCTGAGTAGGCTATCCCAGAGAAGTAAAGCAAGTGTGTAAATTCATCTCTGAATGTTGGTAAAGCATTCCCACGTTAGGCTTAACACTCGATATATGGAGCTCGGACGTCTGTACGTTGTCATTGCTAAGTCTGACCGTACGATGGATAGACTCAAGTTTTACAGAAAGCAGTGTTGCAGGCTGAACAGTTTCATGGTTCGAAAAAAATTATGAAAAACACTTTTTTCATACTTGTGTTAAGTTTTCAGTCTCAGGTTAAATGTGATAGAAACACTGACATCCATGTGATAAAAGATGAGTGTCGTGAAGCCATGTTTGCATGTATTTGCACATTGCATTTTCAAATACTTTTTGAATATTACTCTAAATACTTAAATTTAAGTTCTGCTAAAAGTTTAAATAAAAAGATCAGTATTACTGAAGTGCAAAATATTTTGGCTGCAGTGTATTTTTTGCTTCCAGGTATAATAGAATAGCTTTAGTGCTTTGTTTTTTTAAAACTTGAATATGAACTTATACAAAATGCGGAAGACATAAAAAAAAACAGTGTTATTGATGATAAAAGACGATATCGGATTCATATCGGTATCAGCAGATATCCATACTTGTGATATCGGTATCAGACATAAAAAAGTGGTATCGTGCCATCTCTAGTATAAACAGGTCAGCTTGTCATACTTTTAGTTTAAATGTCTGTGCTTAAGTAAAGACTGTATCTCTGCTCCTGGTTAGCTTCCTGGGCTAAATGACCATCTAGCACTTCAAATGATGGTTAAAAAAACATTTAAAAAAAAGCTCCAGTGATGAGCAAATACATGACGCTATGGCCTCAAAACCCAACTGTGATCGCACCATACAAACAACCGAAACGCTTAATTCACTTAATTTAAGCATTTTTCTACTTAAACGCTTTCATTTTCGCATTTTGCAAAATGCATGTCTTAACTCACAGGCGTAAATTTGCCACCTGCCCATTAAATTACATAAACTCCTTGATTTTCTTGTAAAACCGCGATTTGTCCATTTTGCACACTTGAAAACAATAAGTTGTGATTTGATAAAGAACACGATAAAAATGTTTACTCACTGTTTTCTCACAGAGCATATTTTGTGCTGCCTAACTGTCGAACTATTCATGGTCACTGAACAGCAGTGCTGACACATGACAAGCAAAAACATTAAACTGTGCATGATGTTCTTTTTAACGTCTTTTAGATGTTTTTACAAACTTTATTGAATAGGGAGAAATTTAATTAACACTAATTTCATTCATGTGCTGGCAAAGACTGTCTCTGATATGACGCGTTAGGGTGTTCTGGGATTTATGGCTTAAAAACAGCAGAAGTAAATACTGGGCTTTCTTTGTAGAAAGACCTTTAAAACATTTTTTTTTTTAAAAAGGTCCTGGTAAAAATAAATCAATTGATTGCCATTTTCTTCACATGACAGGCTTTCAGCTAGTCTTCTTAAGAGAGAAGTGTATTTTTCTCATCCAAATCATTTACTGCAGAAACGAGAGGCGCACGGTTTTTCCTGGTAAGCAATGCTGTTTGGATTTAAGGCGAGTTTTGTACTTAATTTGCCTCAGCTTCCTGACATGTTTTTAACTAAGAGCGATGAGGTGTGAAGCCCCTCTAGGGGTAAAATTGTACATTTCCAGCTGCTTTTCTGGCAAGCTTAGACCCTCCGGTGTGTTAGGGAGAGAAAGGAGAGAAGAAAATGGAAATCCCTGTGTGTTTCATTACTGGTCATTTTTTTGTTCTGACTTAAAATGTCTTTCAATCTCTTTGAATCAATGTTCTCGTTGAATAAGGAGCCCCCCTTCAGACACACACACACTTTTTCTTTTCTCACGATCCACAGCAGGATGATCATTAAGCATCTTGTGAACAGGTTTAGAGAAGCCTGTTACTGTGGTCAAATTTCGGTGTTTGGGACTATGGGCTTAGTTTTATGGCAGGGATGTCAAACTCATTTTATATCAAGGGCCAGTCCACAGTCCACGTTGATCTTAAGTGGGCCGGACCAGCGGAAAGACGTTTAACTGCACACTTAATCCCTGAGATATCGTAACATAATATAAAGAAATGCAATTTCAACAGCGCATTTCATTTTTTGTACATAAATGTGTAAAATTGTAAAATTACAGTAAAAGTTCTGGGAACTCACTGCCCAGACTGTCCTGTATTTATAAAACCTACTCTTTTTTTTTGTTGACCAAAATTTCTGTAGTAGAAACTTCTGTCATTGAATTGTTTATCTATTACTTTACTACTCTGATGTAGCACGAATGGCTATGGGGGAGATCTTTATCATCAGCCAAAGCTGTAAAACTAATAAAGTAGAGTTCATCTAAAAATGCCCTGCGTTATATTTATATAAATATAAAGCGGATTGGAGTCTTTGCCAGGCCGAGTCTGGTCCCCCGACCTTATGTTTAACACCTCTGGTCTATGGGCTTACGCAGCTATTTAACTAATCTATGCTATTTATACATTTCATTGTTTATTTGTACAAATGCTATTCCCCATGTTCAGGACCAAAACAGTAAAAGAGGCTATAAAGACAGTCCCTCGTATAGGGCGACGTGCTGCCTGGTGTCATATTTTTGCTATACATTTACCATCCAGGTGTCTCTGTCACTGGTCTATGAACTATAGCTATTTAAGAAGTAGCCTGGTAAACCATAGCTACCTAAGTCCTATCTAACAGTGAATAACATTAGGTGGTCTGATAAACAGCCAATGACTATGCATATTCAGCTGTTAAGCATTTAGTAACTAAATGCATCCGAGAATGTCGGTTTAAGTCTTTTATGTTGTCGAGGATTGGTGGTTGTTTTATAAATATAAACTCAGTTTTGTTGACTGCCTAGTTAATTAAATTGAATTGTGTTAAACTGCCAGATTAAAATACTCTTGAGCAAGATTCCAGCTCAATAATGAGGTAGACAGTTTTACTGTTATTGAACTGGTTAAAGGTTTCTGGGTCAGTGATTACAACTATCAGGCTAGTAAAGAATTCCATAGTTTGAAGAGGTTTATTCATTTACTCATGCTCACAGTCCAACACGTTCTCATCCCAAAACGTGACATACGTTATGTGACATACAACAACTATGTGACAGATCGTTTGTATGTTACGCGTTCGGAAACATGAGAACTGTTGATACAAGATGTACGATGTACTTGTGTCTAATGATGTGTGAAATCCTTTATTACAGTTAAAGATGATGATTATTATTATTATTACGTTGTTCCTGTTTTTAGAACAAAATGTGAAACGTAAATTTGTAGTCTTGTTTTGCAAAACTAAAAATAAAAGCATGGACTATTGAATAAGGATAATAAGACTGTTAAACTTCTTTAACAACAAGATGGAAGTGCATGGGAACTGCTGACACTAACTGCTGTAGCTTTCTTAAATCTTTTTGATGCTGTGGTCATTCCTAAGGGTTACCGGGGTGGAATATTGCAGCTTGCACATGAACACCCGTGGTCAGGTCATTTAGGAATCACTAAAACCTATGACCGTGTTCTTCAGCATTTTTTCTGGCCAGGTCTGAAGAAAGATGTTGCCGGGTTCTGTAGAACATGTAGGGTTTGCCAAGTTGTTAGGTTTACAGGCCAAATAATGAGAAAAACCCAAGCAGAGCCTTAGTTATGATGGGAGCAGTGATCTTTCTAAGGGGGATGGCTCCAGGGAAACGGGTCGCAGCACACATAATGGTCACGAGAAACTGGTTGCCAGCTTTTGTTCTTGGTAAAGGACCCACACAGTCCACCAAGACGCGTTCAAAAGGCTCTCCAACCACCAGGATGGGTTTAAGGGGAACAGGTGGCACCATTTGGTTAGGTTTACCCACAACTTGGCAAACCCTGCATGTTCTACAAAACAGCTGCAACACACCTCAGCTGTGGCTCATGAGGCAGACCTGAAACACAGAAGGGAGGAGAAGAAGCTCTCTCTCACCTAGGGAGAGCCCCTAGAGGTCAGCGACCGTAACAGTGCTATATAGATACAATTGAATTGAGGAGGGGAGGGTGCCCGAGGGTGAGCGTCTGGTGGCTGCACCTTAGTCCATGGGGTCTGGCCGGGCAAAGCCCAAAAAATGGACATGTGACCATGTAACCATGTGACCTTTTGGTGAGAGGCGGCAGGCTGGGGTGTCCCCTCAGGGTATCTCCTTTGCTGGCTGCCTGTATGTTGGGGATTTTCCCGGTGGATGACAGGGTTCATCCCTGCGCCTTTGGGTCGGGAAACGGTCCTGACTTGTCATCTGCACTTATGTAACTGGCCTTCTTGGAGGCCATGTACAGGGTGCTTGAGAGTGATCCACCTGGGGACTCTGTCGTCCTAGTAGGTGACTTTAACGCCCATGTGGGCAACAACAGTGAGAACTGGAGGGGAGTGATTAGGAGGAACGGCCTGGATCTGAATCCAAGCGGTGTTCTGTTACTGGACTTCTGTGCAAACCATAGTTTGTCTATAACAAACACCATGTTCAAAACATAAGAGCATCAAAAAGTACACGTGGCACCAGGACACTAGGCAGCAGCTCTCCCCAGTCCTTAATTCAAACTGTCTCTGATGCTCAGTACCTACACAGTACCTACACCCCTAATTCCACTAATACATGTTTTTTTTTTTCCATTAACCTGAACAACTTCAATAGGTGTGCTGCTCATGGAAAGAACTGGCAAAAGTTCAGTTGTAAGTAAATGTGAGACAGCCTCAAATTTATCCAAAAAAACATACATTGTGTAGTTATTTCAAATAACTGAAAAAGTTAAGAACTGGAACTGCAATAAACGCCTGGTAAGAGAAACAGGGTATATGTATGGGAAAAGGGATAAAGAGAATTAAAAGCTACCATAAAGACACAGAGAGAATATGACAGACAGACTCATTTAGGACAAGAAAAAAAGAAAGGAGGACAGAGGGATATTATTAATTTTTGTCTCTGAAGGCACACAGGCTTGTCCCCTGAAATCCTCAGCCACAGTGCCTTACAACACAATACTACACATCCTACTCTCAATTTCTCTTTCCACCCACTTCTCCCTCTTTAAATTATGTACCTCTTCCTCTCTCTCTCTCTCTCTCTCTCTCTTCATTCATCCCTAAAGCTCCATGTCTCTCTTTCTTTCCAGGGACAGGCTGATGCAGTGACAGACTAGAGAAAAAAACACAGGAGCTGTGACATGTCCTCATATTTTTTTTCCTCTAAACTTCCTCTAAACTTCTCTCTCTTTCGACAGTGATTCCTCTCACAGTAATCCATCCGAGTTGGTCTGTTTTGAAAGTTGGTGATCTCCACAGAAGTAACCTTTTAGAAGCTTATGTTACATGAGCCACAGCCACCCCCGATGTGGGGGTGGCTGTGGTAGTACCTACACAGTAGAGCAGGTCAGCTACTGATTGGAAGGTTTGTGGTTCGATCCCTGGCTCCCCTAGTCTGCATGCCAAATGTCCTTGGACAAGATATTAACCCCAAGTTGCTCTCCAATGCATCCATCGGAGTGTGAATGTGTATGCATGTTAATTAGAAAGCACTAAAGTACAGAGAAAGTGCTTGTATGAATGGGTGTGATTGGGTGAATGAGGTTGTTGTATAGAGCGCTTTGAGTACTCCGGGAGAGTAGAAAAGCGCTATATAAGAATCAGTCCATTTACCATTTACCATGTACATGCTGGCACAGATATGCTTCTGTTTTCTACATGGGTAGTTTAACAATATACATGTTGGAACATTCTGCTATTTCCTGTCTGAATGCAGGGACAGTGCTCCTAGACAGGGCATTCTATGTGAATTCATACTGTTCTATCTCTAACATTTAAACACTGACAAATTGATATGGATTTAATGAGTTCACGTCTTAAGTAAACATTGGAATTATTAAACTTATAACGTACTAATTATAGAACTTAAACATATGAACATATGGAATTTAAATGATAAAATTAGAATTTAAATTGTAAAAATCACTGTCAACAAGTAAATCACATTTTAAATTTCAAATTGCTCTAAGACTAAAATTGTAAATCAGCTGATAAAATGCACTTTTTTAAAACGTTTAAAGTTGTTTATATTTTTAATGAAGAACAATTTCAGCAGCTTGAATTCACGCATTATATTTTGCACTGAATAGTTGTGTAGTCTGTGTATAGAGAGAAGTCTTTGGGGGTGTGGAACTGTGTTGTCAGTGTATGTGTGAGTTCATGGTGGTTATGGATTTTGGGAAGAAACTATTCTTACATCTGTGGGTCTC
>VOQK01043159.1:2874-21595 GCA_015052645.1 Benitochromis conjunctus | reverse complement strand
ACACTGTTAAACTCTGAAATAAATATTTTAAAAAAACTGCTTTTTTTTCTGTCCACGCGAGTTTCCCGTGGACCCAAATCCACTGGCGCTTTTTGGAGGCCTCATAGCTCACCTCCTGTATCCAATGTGAACTACAGCAGCATTACTCCTGCTCTACATATGAGTGGCGGTAAATAAATGTTTCTTTTGGAGTAGCATACAGTCTGCTCACTGATTCATTGCATTGTTTAGACTAGCAGAGCCACAGTAATGAGCTTC
This sequence comes from Benitochromis conjunctus, assembly GCA_015052645.1. NCBI lineage: Eukaryota > Metazoa > Chordata > Actinopteri > Cichliformes > Cichlidae > Benitochromis > Benitochromis conjunctus. The sequence continues at coordinate 21,337 of VOQK01043159.1, read as the reverse complement.
ATCGCTGATTTTGCGCTGGAGTGTGTGTTGATAGACTGATGTCAGGGGCACGCTGCCTGTTTGCTGTGTAGCTGTCCGTGGTGCTGAAATGTAGCCTCACTGCTGTTCCCATGAGCAGTATAGAGATCAGATTTCCAATGTATGCAAGTGATTTGTAATCCTTACAGCGCCTAAGGACCTTTCTCAATATAGGGCAGCCTAGCCAATGGCATCAATTTTGTCCACCTTGTTAACCAAAATAACCTGATTTTTTTAATCAGCTCTTCTAACTGGATTTTTTTTTTTGTCTTAAATGTTTCAAAAATTGTACAAAAAATTAATCATAACATTACTTTGCAGACACATATGTAACTTATAATATGTTTCTTATATTTTGTTTAATGTGTCTGTCTAGTTCATAACTTTGAATTACTCGGCTTAAGATATGTAGATGTGTTATTTTCCAGTGGTGGGTCTGTTTCACGCAAGAGTTGAAATATTGAATCAAGTCGCCACAGGGGCAGCTGCCCCTCCTGTCTTAGGTCAGTATGCAGTAGCATTGCACTCTCTATCAAATATTGTTCAACATAATTTCATCAGTGTTTTCTTCCAATAACCTTGTGAAAGCTATGCCTTCTTTGTGTTTGAGGCAGGAAACAATTTTTCATAGTATTTTGTTTCTTCCTGTCCATTACCACCATTTTTTTTTTTTTTTTACAACAAAAAGTTTTTCCCTTGACCATAGATGCTTGTAGGACATTGAACAGAGACATGAGCAAGAGCATAACTCATCCATAGACCCATAATAATTCTTCTAGAGGTCTTTGCAGTGACCTGCTTAAGATCCGTTTCCAAAATGGAAGAGCTTAATTCATAGGTTCAGCCTAAAGCACTGCTTCCCATAAAACATGAAAAAAAAGAGCTTCTCTTTAGGGAAATGGTGCAAAGAGTGTAGAACAGAAAGGAGGACACGCTTGATGATGTTTTGCTTGTCATCGTGGTTGTAATACCTGATGGTCACTTTACAGGGGTGCCATTAGGGCACACTTACGTTGTGTGCGTTGTGTATGTATGTGTGTTAGTAAGATTTTGCCAGGTCTCACTGAAACACTATTTTCACAGTAGGGAATGAGAGTGGATACTCTGGTGGAAACATCTTATGCAGCAACTGAGCTCAGGCCCTGTGCTGAGTGCTGGTGCAGAGCGGCAGTTGGTCTACAGGAGCAATTAACTTTTTTTCAAGCCTGTGAGTTTTAGTGCTGGTAGCTTTATGTATGGGAACTAGACTGCTAATGAGGATGTAAGGCAAAGTTGATGATGCTGAGAACTTAAGGAAAAATCAGTTAGAGCGGTGTACACTCCTACCGTCCGCGTGTACCCCACCAATATCGATCGACCAGTCGAGGCAGTTAAGGCACCATGCCAGCGGGTTGAATTCAAAACCACTAAGTGACGGTTGTCATTAGACCAAATTTCACCTGTCTGCTTCAGGTTTCCCGCTGTCTCTTCATTTACCTTAGACAGCCATTAATCTACAGTAGGTAGAGGGTGTTAAACAGCAAGCCTGCTTCTTTCCCTGCCAGCACCAGTATGCTTACTCAGTGTCTGCTGTCTACATGGGCGAGCCATGACTGAATATGTCAACTCCCAGCCTGCTAGATGTGTTTAGCAAAAGTCACATACAGTGATTTCACCTGGCAGTAGACACATTGTTGCCATCCTTTTCCCCTCATCACACTGCTTTCAGCCTGCTATTGTTATTTCTTTCTGTGCTTACTGAGGGTCAAAATACACAGCTTTTATAATGCCAACATTTAAACCTAAATATTATTAGTGCTAATACGTATCTATTTGCTAATAAGACTTTGTATTTTTGACTATAACCACAGAGCTATATTTAGAAATACATGTTAGCTTTACAGATGCTGATGTTTATTTTTAGCTGGAGAGTGTGTATAGTGTATATAGTGGTGTATCCATCTATAAGCATTAAGGTGGTTGTTTTGCAAACTTTACCAATCCCTCTGCTCACTCTCAATAACAGAATACCTTCTTCTTCCCTACTAAAAAGAGAAAAGCCCAAAACCACAGTGGTGCACAGTGTTTGCACTCAGTCATTCGGAAAATACAATTATTCTCCCTCCCCTCGGCTGTGAAATTGCTGTACAACCGCTGTTAAACACGCTGCAGTCATAATCACTGATAGGAGATGCATGGGGCTGGGCCTCCTCTGCCAATACGGTATGCAAACGACGCCCCGCCGCTCTACCCATCTTGTTACTGAGTGATATTAGACTTTGTAAAGGCACTTAGGAAATGCAGCAGATGTGGCAGCTGTCAGTGAGTATCCCACTCAGTCCCTCCCACCACTGCTGCCTCCTGTCAGCAGTCATGGTCAAGGATCTGGAGAGGACATGGTGCAATTAAATGGGTGATTGATAATAGAAGCCTGTTTCTAACAAAAGTTGGGATATAGAGTAATAAAAACCAGAAGCCATTAATTAAAAAAAATTATAAACGCATAAAAAGAGTTTTCTAAAGAGGTTGAATCTTTCGAAGCGGAAAAGCACTTCTAAAGCTGCACAGTCAAATAGTTTAGATTCAAGATCTGCAAATAATTTTAATATTTCACCGTCATCATCTATGGTTCAGCTGCACAGAAATCTTTACCTGTGATAAGCACATGCTCTGGTCTTTGTGCCTTGTGTGTGTTTTGACAGAAATCTGACATAACTGTGTCATAGAAATTTCTTAATAAGCTGAGATGGACTTGGGCACAACCATATTGCATGTATTATTGTTCTAAATAATTTTGGCTCTGAGGTCTACTGCTTTTTGTAGATTTAACCAACTTAATTCAACAAGATATAATAGAGGTAACACCTGCTTCCCAACACCTATCCAGTATATAACACTAGTATGAAGGTGGAATTTTAAATTTAAGAATCCTCAGCTTAAAACTGAAATTGGTGGGTGTTGCCCCCGACCTAACAGTGACCACGATCGACACAAGTGTCCTGCACCAGTCTTTTTTTTTTTTCCCTGCACCAGTCTAACACAGTTCATCATTTTAAACTTCTGCCTCTGCACCTATAACAAAAAAAAAACTGTCCAGTATTTACAGTCAATTTTTCAATAACACAAAATTATTGTATTTCAATTTGATTTTCATTCACATATCACCCCAACAGAGCACCACACTCTCAGACCGCAGGTTTACTTGTGGTTCCTAACTTATTTAAAAGTAGAATGGGAGGCAGAGCCTTCAGCTTTCAGGCCCCTCTTCCGTGAAACCAGCTCTCAGTTTGGATTCAGGAGACAGACACTATCTCTACTTTTAAGATAAGGCTTAAAACTTTCCTCTTTGATGAAACTTAATAATTAGAGTTGAATCAGGTGACCCTCCTTCAGTGATGCTGCAATAGGCCTAGGCTGCTGGGGGATTCCCATGATGCACTGAGTGTTTCTTCTTCACTCACCCCTTTTGTGTTTATACACCACTCTGCATTAAATCATTAATTATTATTAATCTCTGACTTTATTTCACAGTGTGTCTTTTGTCCTGCCTCCTTTCCCTCATCCCCAACCAGTGGCAGCTGATGGATGCCTATCCTGGAGCCTGGCTCTGCTGGAGGTTTCTTCCTGTTTTTCCTGTCACCAAAAGCGTAAATTCAGTGTTTATATAGAAAATACTGTTATCAGCTAATAATGATACTAGGCTGAGGTTAACGCTGACATTCTCTCTCAGTTAACATGTAATTCATAACGTTTTCTTTTTTCTCCCAAGCAAAGATGCAGTCTGGCGAACAAGAGAGAGACAATAATGCAGTAGGTCCGTTTGTGTACACAGCTGTACTGTAATCCACCTCCTCACTGATGTGCGTGAACAGCATCAGCGTCAAAGAAAAACAGCAGTGGGCTGAGAGCTCCAGGAGGCTGCTGCGATCCATCTGTGGGTGGCTTTAGACAAGTAAAGAAGAAGCAGGTCTGCCTTTCCGTGAGGATTCTAATATTACGAACGAGGCTGCAGATATAGGCTTGCTGTCTCTATCTGCGCGTCCCTGCAACAGTAACCAAGTGGTGGCATAATGAGATTCAGGTGCACAGACGGTTATCAGCTTGAAGTGCCAATCCCATGCTGTAAAACATGACATTTAATCAAAATCAAACATGCCATCAGATTTCCATTACCAAATGTTTTATTAGAAAATATTTTACACCTAAATCCATAAAAAGAAAGAAAGAAACAAAACAGACCAAACAAAAACTAGCCAGGTACAAAGCTTTGAGGGGGGAATTTTGTGTCCATGATTATGCTGCAGTGTTCAACGCCAGAGTACAGAAAATAAACAGCACTGTTGCTGCGAGTAGTCTTGCTGGCTGGGTGTTTCAGTCAAGATACAATTATCTACCCTCCAAACTCAACTCCCACTGTGTCTGCAGTAAACATCTTCAGTGGAACTGAACCAATTCTCTGACACAAGACTTGGACAATTAGACAAAAAGGATATTATTAACTTAGGTCTGTAATTTTAAATTCTTTCTCACACGAACACTCCCCTCCGCTGAATGCTTTTAGCTGTTTCTGTTCATTCAACCGTTAATTTTCTGGGTTTGATGTTCTCTGAGGGTCTTCGCGTTTGAGGGTGGGAAAGCGTGAGTGCCTGCGAGAAAAGAAGTGAGCTTAGAAGTTGTCTGCAAGGTCCATGATCCTCTTCCGCTCGGCCTCTTTGAACTCATCGCTCTTTCCATCTCCAATGCTCTCGGCGTACTCTGCAACAGATAAAGAAAAATCAGAGGATTAGTTGGCTTGACAGCACAGGCGTGGGCCTTCTGACTTTTGAGGTTAAACAGAACATCCTTGGAGCCAGAAATTGACAGAATTGGTCCGCCTCCGGCACTGAACAGAGAGTGTATGAGGGAAGAAAAACAACGTACACTTCAGGTTTAGGACTTTTCCTGACAATTTTAAACGAGTCTCAGTTATGAGATTATCCACAAATGAGTAAAATGTGAGTGAAGAAGTGCTTATTCACTCCTGCGGGAACATTGACAACATGTAATACACGCTGAGCCGTGTATCTTGGTTACATTAAAATATCTATTAATATTTAAATATCCTCCCATTCTTTTTGGATTTTGTATGTGGCTTTTTATACCTACTCATCACAAATAGTGTATATAAGGAGCACAAACAAGCTTTAGATTTTGTTTTATTGAAGAGCTTCAGCAAATGATTATATCATTCACTATTTATGAATGATTCTGCTGTGCATTTAGAGTAATGTAGGTTCAATTATTTATTTGTTCAATAAAACAGCCACAAAAACTCAAAGGTATTCACAGAAAAGCAAAATGTATGTGATGGGTTTTTGTCTAAGCCACAAAAAACTAACCAGCGCTCTGGTCCTGAAACACCACCTCACTTCAGTTTTACTTTGTGCTCATTTATTTAAAACTGATTGAATACAAATATACTTTGAATTATGCATGCAAGCTGATTTGAGAAACTGACCATCACGGGCCCCGGGGCAAGTCTGCAGTTCAGTTAGAAATTTCTGGCAATGACGCCTGCTTCCTGCACTTAAAATGCTGAATAATTAGAAAGAAGCACAGTACAGAGATGCTGTAACTTCAGGAGGAAGATTGAAATGAAGCTATTCTTTGTATAGTAAAAGGACTAAGCTGAAGGGAACTATGCATTAAAAGGCTTGTGTTATTAAATAGCCTTTCACTCTAGTCTAGACATTCTTCAGTCTGTACATCACTTTTCAACAAAAAGTCAAATTACAGGATCTTTCCCATGGAAAGAAAAATAAAAAAAGCTTTTCTATAATAAGGCGGCCTGCAGCAGTGGCTGCACTGAAATCTGCCCTGTTTCCTCAGTAACCGGTCCAGGTGTATTGTGCAGTACTTGTACTTAAGTGTGGACTGCTCTACATTTGACTGTTTTCTTTATTGTCTGCCTCTCACACGAGTCCTTTGAGACAGCGCAACGGTCGATTTGTGAGTCTAATGTGCAGAAAAGTTGCAGCTGCCGCAGCCCCAGCTGAGTCCGTGCATCCGGCGTCTCTCTCACCCAGCCTCTGAGGCAGGGATTACACATTAAACCCAGGGATGTCGAGACAGAAAGATGGAATAAAAATATAAATAAATAATATAAAAAAGACTATTTTTCTTTGGGAGACACTTCAGAGAGAAGAGAATGAAGGGGGGCTTTCCTCACAAGAGCCCGCAGGGTTTAGGAGGATAAAGAATTGCTGCCAAAGACACAGAGAAGATTTTGCTTTTGAGGGTGGAAGGATGTTTTTATGTTATTAGATTGTACATAAAGGATAGTGACAGATGTAATGGGGCTGAGGACGAACCTCAAGAGATACTGTAAAAGAATACTACTCGTCTACAGATGTTCTGGAGGAACAGGCAAAATTATTTATTATGTTAATTCTGGTTATATTAGAACCTGTTTCTTCTTTTTTCATCGCTCTGACCAAAAACAAAAGAAATCAGTTTAGATTTCAGAAGATGGATATACAAAATTATGAAAGTGTTTCCAAGTGTAAAGAACTGGGGTGAGAAGTATTAACAATAAATTCAAAGAGAGCCACACAGCACAGAACAAGCCTGGCAGAGGTAGGAAGGGAACGATTTCAAGGACTCTGGGAAGAAAACTAGTGAGAGATGTTTCTAAAGACCCCAGAACAACTGCAGAGACACAAGTGAACTTAGCCAAGTTGGGAAATGTAGTCGCAAAGAAAATAATGACTAGAACCCTGCGCAGGAATGGACCGTGAGGATGCAAACCAAGAAAAGAGACACAGTCAAACCAGACTGAAGCAAGCTAATGACAACCTAGAGAAAGATTATGTAGACTTCTTTGGAGAAAGAAGGGAGAGGCGCACAACCCAAAGAGCACAGTGCCCACAGATATTATGTTGTGGGGACGTTTCAGTGTATCCGGAACTGTGAATCTCGTCAAGGTGGAAGGAATCATGAAGAAAGAATGATAAATGAAGATTTTGAAAAATAAACCGCAGGCAGTCAGCAGGTAAACTTGGTCTGGGTCATCGCTTTGTATTCCAGAACAACAACAAATCAAAACATACACTGTTTCTGTAAGAAACATTATGAACATGGCCTGCACAAAGCCCTTACATGAATTCCACTGATAATCTGTGAGGTGAGCTGAACATCAAGGTCCATCCCAGAAGACCGTCTAATGTTAAAAGCTTGAGAGATTCTCAAGCTTTTAAGAATGGGCTAACATGTAGACACGCCTCGCACATCTGCTGGCCACTGTACGGCTACATCCTACAAGTCTATATCTATCAGGGTAGTATGAGAGAGCATTAATAGCTATCATGTTAATGGTTCTTAAATGGCATGGTAATTGGTTTTAACTCATCATTTAAACCCAGCAGCACTTTTAAACTCCTTAGCTGTGCAAGTGCATGAAGTTGTCTTTGTCTACAATCATTTCTACATTCCTTTCTCTAACTCTTATTCAACAGGAAAGCTATTAACAACAACAACAACAACACTTTCTACGTTTCCTCACCACAACAAATAACACCTAAATGCAGCACAATGCATTGTTTTTTATTAGGAACTTTAACTTTGTAATGCCACTCATGGAAAGTAATGCCAACCTTTGTAGGCATTGTATGCATTCAGAAATTCTAAAAGAATGAAAATATTTCTCATGATTTTAACAGCATGCTTCAGTAGGAGAGAGCCTTTATCATGCTTTAAGGCCCACAGTAAAGCAAAAGTATAGAGGAGTAGACTGTAGCCAGAAAAAGCAGAAGTCCCTGCAAAGCTGTAATAAAGGGGGTAATTAGCTGAGTCTGGCCACTGTAATAATCATTTTCAGCTAGTCGAGGGACTGCAGTCTCTGGCACTTCCATGTTAGTTTCATTTTTTTAGGTCACTGCTTATTTCAGTAACATGAAGTCTGAGGTAAATCTGAGAGTAAATACATGAAAAATGCCAAGCTGTGCGTACAGTTGAGTCTGACATTTATTGTCAGCTTTATGCAAGAAAATCATGCCAAGTTTTGATTTTCTCTTCTAAACAGCTTGAGCTAACTTGGAGATTTCTTTGAAAAATGCATAATTCTTTGACTGCTCTGTACAGTGTGCCGTGTAGAGAGAGGCAATGATTATACCCAATAGCTAAAACTATTAAAACATGTTTTAAGAAAAACAAACTGTCTTTTTAAAGCACTAAGCTGACAATGGAGCTTAAATACCTAAACTCACATTTCTGCCAAGCTTAATTCTTGCCTTTTCTTACCTGCTGACACAAAGCCTGAAAATACGAGTATATTTAGCTAATTGTTGAGTAAAGATGAATGTTACAGTGAGATTACAGGAGATGTCCTAGTTTAATAAGAGATTTTCAGAGTTTTATGCTAAAAAGTAAATGGACTGGTTCTTGTAGCGGTTTTCTACTCTAAGCACTTTACACATCTTGACTCATTCACCCATTCACACAAGCACTTTTTTCTATACTCTTTCTATGCAAGTGCTCCTGTCTAACATTCACACATTCGCAACTTGGGGTTAGTACTTCCTCCAAGCATATTTGTCATGCAGACTGGAGCAGATCTTTGAGCAACATCAGACAGAAGTTAGAAGTAAAGGCAGCCTAGCACACTACAAGAAGTGCCTCTAGAGGCACAAATATAGAGTTCAGGTCAGAAGACGTACAGGATGACAGTAATCCGCTCAGTACTACAGAGGTTACTCCATCATTGTGTATTCAGGGGACAGCTACTTTATAGCAGACCACAGCACTAGGAGGAAAGTTAAGAAAGTGTAAAGTTAGACCAGCATCTGCAAATATGGGGATGCAGATTTGTCCACAGTGCAAATACAGCATCCTTGAATGTCAGAACCAGGGATTTTAATTTGATCCGCAGAGGTTTGGATGCCAATGAGACTTACTTAAAAAGGCACAATTTTAAGGGTGACTGAGAAAAGCAGGTGAGGGGCAACTCAGAGAAAGCAACTCAACAAAAACATGATAATCTATGGCCTCCATTACTGCCAGCCTGTCACTGTGACCGAGTGCCAGTGTCTCCATGTCTATAAATGGTGTTGCAGTCAGCCACACAGACAGAGAGGTCAGAGATTCTGTGACTCTTCAACTCTCTGCAGAACCTTTTCTTTGGCATGCTGGTACCCTCTCCTTCTGTCACCACGGCAACACGGCAGAGGACAATACAGTAGTGAGCATCGCCATTACTCAGGTCAGTGACTGGGACGGATCTGCCATGAATACAAGGAGAATCATTTCCAGGAGCAGTCTCTGCAACGGCAGCCAAGGATAGGGACACGCTGTAGGACTTTCAGTGTGATTACAGCTGCAGCTGGAGCACCATAAGTCATTTAAAACACTGCTAAAGCAGTCTGAAGCCACTGTGATCCCAATCAACAAAGGACAACTGGTACAGAATATGCCCACAGTGGGGTAACCTACCGTCTATAATCATCATGCAGTTTGCCTTTTAACAAACAAACAAAGACAGAGTGGGGAAAAAAAGATACTGCAAAAGCTCTCTAAAATTTGGATACCATGACAACATTTAGCAAGACATGTGCTTCAAAAAATAATTGCTGCAAATGTTTGTTTTCTTCTCAAGAACCAGTTTAATCAGTGCATCTAACGAATGCAAATGAATTTTATCTATGACTATGTTTTTGATATTTGGAGAGAAAGTCTGTGTAAGGTGAACTTTGCTACTAACATTTTATATAATAGTTTGTATTTTTGAGTCTTGTTAGTTCTTTCTTTAGTACATGTTCTTAGCCACATGTTACCATGGGAGCCATAATTTCTAGTCCCTGGAATAAGGGTTTGACATTGGACATTGGAGCAAGGGTTTCAATATTTTCTGTCAACTTCCAACTTATTTAGCATAAATACAGTGTAAAGACTTCTTTTGACCCTTTTTCATTCTTTACCTCTTGAAGGCCTAATAGAAGTAAACCTTGAAGCTCTTTTCCAAACTGACCGGTTCCTGTCATATTCCAGGCCTGCTTCTTATAGAACAAAATAAGTTTGCATCAGCAGTTAGTCAGGGTGGTCTCTGCTTTAAAAACCCAGAAACTATTCTAACATCTTTATTGATACAAAGATTCACGCCACAAGAATGTGCTGCAGGAAAGAACCCAACTTAGCCTCTTAGTGGCTTTCTTAATCAACACAGTCGCCATAACCTGTTTTAGTCAACGGTACAGTTCAATGGCACAGAGACTGGTTTTTACTGTGTTAAAAGAATTTGAAGTGCAGACTTCAGTTTTATTTTAAGAGGTTTACCAAAGGTATTACACTGAATTGCAGTCATTTTGTCCACTGTAGGCTCAAAACTTCTAGTAATGTGACTTTAAGTGTAAGACTTAGTTTTAATACTTGGGTAAAAATCCAAGTATACAAAGTAATCACAACTGAAACGTTTAAAAAAGGCGAATCATAAACCTCAGAATTCAAACCCAATAACTTCACAACATAAGCAAAATTGTTCCTGCAGAGCAGGGGTTTTTTCTTCAGTAAGCTAAAGCCGTTAAGGTCAAGATAGCAGAGCAGGCGACACACACTGCATGCGCTTAACCTTTTCCTGTGGTTTAACACTGACCGGGTGGGGCACTTGAAATGGGAGATGGCTCCACACACTGTGGCCTAATAGAAAGGGTGAGGTCACTGAAACACATGCGCACAGATGAATTATGATAGACATATGCAATGGCTCTAAGCTATTATGTATGCGGACGCACAGTTAGTCACAGAATGCATAAACACAATACAGTTTATGAAAAATAAGTCAAATCAAGATCATGCAAGGAAACCTAAGTTGCACATTAATATGTAGAAAACATTCAAGGGCAGGCACGGGTACAAAATGCAAACTGAATCACAAATGAAGTAAACATCTGCAAGGATTTCCTCTCAAAGGTTTGTTAATATGTAAAAAATATGCACATAAAAGCAAGCAAGGACATGTGCGTACAAATAAATATGGAGACATGCTAATAGCAATCACACACACAAAAACTCTGTAAGTAAGCAAAAACATAGTGTGGACAAGCACGATGTGCGTGTATGCAAATATGCAGATGAAAACAAAAGAGTCACACAGCCACATTTAGGATACAAATTCCTGCGTACACACACGCACGCGCGCACACACACACACACACACACGGGTAGGACTGGAGAAATGCCACGCTTGCTGGCAGTGCCATGTGTGACGGATGGCTCTATCTACAGTGTTACATGCCACAGAGAGCCAGAGGGTGTGTGAACAGAGCCACGTCCTCGAGCTTTATCCGACAATGATACGGGAAGGATGGATGTTGTGCTGCGAAGGAAGTAACACAACCTGCTAGGTCTTTGACAGCAGAAAACAAATATAGCACAAGGAGAAATCTGTGGCTAAGTGAAAAAAGCGAATAAAGGACAGACAGACTGTCTCTGCTCTACTCAGTGACAATATGATCAGTGCAGATTTGCAAGCCAGACTCAATTTCATCATATTGTTTTACCATCTGCACACAGGTAATACAATTAACAAAAACAAAACAAAAGATCACGTCTGCCTGGATATTTTAGATGCTCGACTTTATTGTGTTTATTCTTCCATTTGAATTTTCTATATCACAATCTTTAGGACAGTCTAAATGTTAAAAACATCCCCGTCATAGAAGTTCCCAAATGTGACCTCTGCTACATCAAATGCAAAGGAAGAATATACTCAACAAAGGTCAGACAGACAGGGCCTCCCCAGGCCTACTTCTTTGTTCAAGAGAATAGGAGCATATGACATTATTTGTGGTATTTTATTATATTCAAAACTAACCACTTTGGCAGGCAAACAGCACAGGCTTGCTATCAAACAACAACCAGAGCCAAAGAACAGCGATTATACCAACAATTTCCCCTGAAATGCTGTTTCCTTGCCAGGCTGAGAAGCACTCGGAAACAAGATTTTACAAAATGTGTCAATAAAATGCACTTCTGAAAGTAATATAAATCTCTGTGGGTGTAAGAGCAGCTTTTGAAGGCACCACTTTGGCCTTTCAGAATACGCTGTTTTTCTACTTTTATCCTTGTTCACGCTAAGGTGAGGGATCTGTGCATTTGGGCAAGGTCCCAGGTCAACCTGTAGATTCGATGTGAAGTCACGGGAAAGGCCTCTGCTGAGAAATGTTCCCATTTGCTGAGTATGCAAATAAGGACAAAATTATTTCACACTTCCAATTTGATAGATGAGCACTATCAAATTGAAAGTTTTTGTCTGCTTTTTGTAGCGGAGCAAGGAATTTTTAACAAAGCATTTCTAAACATACAATAACATAATTATTTCAGAAAAAAACAAAAATAACATTATTTGCCTTCTGAAAAACAAACCTTTTTATTAAGCCATAGCACAAACCACTGCCGTGCAATGATATCTTTTAACTTTGTAATACTCAAAGTTTGTAAAATCATGTTAAAACTGAGGATTTTCTTGCACAGTATAAAACTTTCAGCGAGGGTTTGAGCTGTTACCTGTGAAAGTATCATGCCAAAAGACAACAGAACTCAGTTGACACTTGAGAAAATGAAGGATGTGTGAAGATTTCAACAGTTGGCAGCCAAACTAGATCTGGGTCGTCATTTTGTCTTCCAACATAAACACAACTCAAAACACACGTAGCTCCTGGTAAACAACTACCTCCAGAGGTGACCATGATTAACTGGTGTGCACAAAGCCCCGACTAGAATCACGCTGAAAACCTACTAGGTCCATGCCATGACACCATGAGAGTCGCCAAAGAAGAATGGCCTGAGGACAAGGCATGTGGTAGACTCGTTGTAAACCACAACAAACAACTGCAGGCTGTTATCCAGCAAAAAGGATACACAACTAAATGATTTGAACCCTGGCTGTTTTGGTTTTTAGTAAAATAATTCTGCCTATATGCAAAGAAAAATAACATAAAAATCCAAACTAAAAATTCTTTACTTTAACAGCATTTAAAAAATACTAATAATTTTTGTGTATTAAAACGCACTTACTTTGTTAATGCCTTCCTCATATGTTTCACATAAAACAGTGTTTGTGTGTTTAAGTGCAGTAGAGTAGCAGAGATACTAAGGACATATGGACAAGATAAAGTTACTCACCTCTCATGATGTGGCGCACTACTTTGACAGAACCTCCTCTTAGGTTAAGAATTTGATGGACCCTCTGTTGAAGCTGCATGCAGACAAAAAAAGAAAAGAAAATACAATTCCTATTATCTAAGGCTGTTATTGTTGGTGTTTGTTTTGATGTGTCTTATTACTTGGTGTGTATTTTAGTGATAAACGGAAACTCTGTATGTTTATTCTTGGACTCTACTATATTTTTGTTATACTAGGCCCTTTAAAACACTAGCGACAAGAAATATAGCCTCAAATGTTTGTCGCAATATTTCAACAAAATTTGTGATTCTGATATTTTTTACAATATAGAAAACAATACAGTGGATGCAGCTTGCAGGCACTAGAATTTATTAATTAGCCCAAACCCCTCAAAACGTGTGAGCAGCAGTATTATAGTGTAACAGTAGCGACACAACGTTATATACTGTGACACAATGCAAGTCAAATGCCTAAGTAGTATTTTTTTGCCTGGAACTGTAATACTTTACATAACTGTAACACTTTAACAACTGCACCCATTAAAAGCTATTTGACCTCCATCTGTTTTCATAGTTTGCTTGATCAAACATCTTAAGAACAATTAATCTGAAAGGAAATTGGTAAGCCAGGACCAGTAATTGTGTGTGTACGTACCTGTGGGATTCCTGAGTTGCTGATCTCCACCATAATGTAGCAGATCAACTGAAGAACAAATAGCCCGGCGTCCAGACGGCGAAGGTAAAACTCATCCTCCATGCTGTCGTCCAAGATTTCCCCACGACGGACCATCTCCTGCACACACGCAAACAGATAGAAAAGGCTTGTAAAAAGAGAAATGTTTTCATGCAGGGAGTTTTCTATTGTTTGTGGCACACTTATAAAAGATTCAACAAACAGAAAAAAAATAAATCAGAGACCAACTTTAATTTAGGTGTTGTTTTTCAGCTTCTTCCACAAATCCATTTTCTTATTGACCAGACAAACAAATCAATCGATTTCACAGCTCTACTGCTGGCTCTCACACACTTACACATACGTACACACACTTGCATAGTTATCCATCTTAACAGTCCTGTCAGTATGCCAATAACACAGTGGTGCCAATAAGCACACAGCCTACATTAATCATCATTAGAGATCAAGAAGCAGACCTGAGGGGAGAGGGGAATCTGAAGTGTAAGCCACTAGAGTGGCACAGAAATACAAACAGTGTGTATAGCGTGTAGCAGCCTCTAAGATTTACATCTAAACGCGATCTGTGAAGTCACTATTTATTGTGAATAATGCAATTGGCCCTGTAATAAAAACACTGCAATATTCATGTATTTGCAGAATGACAAACTGAGTGTCTTTGGTGACATTCACAGGAAACATCCTCTATTAAGCTACGGATAACGTAAATTGAACCATTTTCTACTGATACACCTTCACATCGAAGCATATATAGGTAATACAAACTTTTTAATGAGGCAGCCAACTTTCACTTTTACCAAGCAGCTAAAAATCAGATTCTTGCTGCTGGATAGAATGACAGAAAAGGGACGATTATTGCCTGGCTTCTATTAATTAAACCGAATTTCAGGGCTTCCAAAGTATATTGGCAAAACAAAAACAAACATGGATTTCAGCATCAAGCTAATGGGTATCCCCATGACCTCCAGACCCAAAGGATTTAATCTCTAAGGACTTCTCCTTTAAGATCAATCACATTGAAAAGCTGCCTCTTCTGAGGACTACATTACAAGACTATTTTGGGGAAGCCCTTTTAAACCATGTTGCAAAGCTGGGAAACAAAATAGCATGTCAGCGTTAGAGACATTGTTATTTAACAGCAGGATGGCGCCCCGCTTTATCGATTTCATTCCTAAGAGAAGACAGCCCAGTACACATTTACAACAAAGCCCTGGTATATAATGTAGCTTGTTAAACATGCAAGACAATGCGGATAATTAAAACAAGAACTGTTAATAAAGCCATTAAATGTAGGGCATTTTTTGTCTTCTGTGTCCTCTGAGTAAAGCCGTGGCCTAGAATTCTGTTTTATTACAAAGAGGAGCGTTATCGCATTGTAAAATAGAGCCCCAGAGCTCAGTCTTGTTGCTGTCAACCAGACCTATTAAAGATGCACAAAAGTTGAAACAAAGTTATTTGAATTTAAACTATGTTGCCTTTTCTTCCTGTAGGAGAAAAAAAAAAAGATTATTTCAGTTTCCAGGACAACTTGGCTCATTATTAGGAGGGGATACAGTAAATCTCACAATCCAACTTCATCAAAGACACAAAGCGAATTCTGAGACAAGGTAAGCCTCAAGCACCAAGAAAAACAGTGGTAAAAAGATATTATTATGCAGACTTCAGAACTACAATCCACGTCTCCATCAGTGATTCTCAACTAGAGGTATCCCTGCTCAGGGAGTACTTCTTTGTAACTGGGTTTTTTTTAAATTTAAATACAAGCATATTTGCATTTAGATAGAAAATGAATTTAAAGGAATGTGATGCTGACTGTTAGGACATTTATTACCATTGGCACTAGTAAGACATTAACTCCTAACACTATTGGCACACTATAAACCCTGTGCATTAGCACTGAGATTGCATAAAATCTTTACGTAGCGACCTAGTCTAGATGTCATATTAGCTATCACGTGAAATCATGTGAAATTATTATACAAAAATAATTTTTTAGTAAATTGTTGATCCATCAGAAGAGCTTTGATGAACCGTGAGACGGATTCTCCAAAGTCTTTGGAACTTTGCTGGACAGACGGAATGCCATTGTTCCAAAACATAATCCCTTAGTTGGCGTTTTGATGATGTTTGCGGAGAGTGCCGTCTGTCAACAGGGTTTAAAATCTCCCATATGTGTTCAGTTTGAGTAAGATGTGGTGAATCAGGCAAATGTTTTGATGAATATTAGTTGTTTAGTTGACTTTACAGTACTATGGAAAAAATCTTCATTTCTTTCTTTCCTTCAGAGTTTGTACAAGTCTAACAAGCTTGGAGGTCAATGTTTGGTATGACTACTTTATTCTGCAAAACAGCCTAAACTTTCTTAGACAAGCTTTTTGAAGTAGTCTTCAGGAATATTTCTCCAGGCTTCTTGAAGGACAGTTGAAGCTCTTCTTTGGATGTTGGATGATTTTTGTTCAGTTCTCTGTTAAGATGATGCCACACTGTTTCAATAATGATGAGGTTCGGGCTCTGAGCGGGCCTGCCCATGATCAACAGCATTCCATTTTATGTTTTTCTTTTATCTTCTGATATTTTATGATGGTACTTTTCTTTCTTTTCATCAGTTTTGGCAAGATCCCCAGCACCAGTGGCCGAAATGCAGCCCTAAACCATGTCTGTGAAGGTTCTCAGTCATCCAGGTCATCGTAGTCTAAGGAACTTAGGAAAGAAAAGTCATCAAGTCAGCAAAGAGGCACCGTAAAGAGGATCAGACAACAACTAGAGAGGATCAGAAAGACAAAGGAAACAACATTGTTATCCCCTATGTTGCAGGCTTATTAGAAAAGCTCAGGAGAGTCTTCTCCAAACACGACATCCCAGTGTACTTCAGACCCAGCCACACACTCAGAGAAAAACTGGTTCATCCCAAAGACAAAACTCCCAAACACAAACTTAACAATGTAGTGTATGCTGTACAGTGTAGCGAGGAATGCTCAGACCTCTACATTAGAGAGACCAAACAGCCACTTCATAAACGCATGGCACAACATAGAAGAGCCACCTCAACGGGACAAAACTCAGCTGTCCATCAGCATTCAAAGGACAAAGGTCACTCCTTCGAGGACACCGATGTCACATTTTGGACAGAGAAGGCAGATGGTTTGAAAGAGGAGTGAAAGAAGCCATCTATGTCCACTGTGAAGGACCATCTTTGAACAGAGGTAGTGGGTTACGACACCAACTGTCTGCCATCTATAATCCAGTTTTGAGATCCCTTCCCAGACGCCTTAATGCCCACGTACATCCTGGGCCTTCTGACCTCAGGAAATCACATGATAGGGTGGGGCTAGGTTTCACAGTGGGTTCACCCGAAACCTTGGCTGATTGTGACCTACACCCATTTTCACACCTCGGCTCGTGTGATTAGGTAGAGGATCATCAGGGGGTCCATTGTCCCTCTTGGGGGGTCACTCCCATAGGGCTTAAATCTGGGACTCCCCAGCATTTGACCTTAGAACTGAAGAAGCTTCTCGGATGAGAGGTGAAACGTCTTCAAGCAACTTAAAGAAGTCCAGATGCTTTTCTTTCCTAAGCTCCTTAGACCAGCCCTAAACCATGACAGAACCTCTAGTATACCTCTCTTCATAAGACCTGTTGTCACAGATTTTCTTGTGTAATCTCTCACACCTCAGCCTCTTCTCGCTATTTCCCTTCCTTAAGAATGGTTTCTTGACGGCCATCCTTCCACTGACACCACTTCTGATGAGGAGCTGATGAACAGTAGATAAATCAACTAGAGGTCCAGATGCATCTCACGGGTCCACTGTCAGGTCTTTATTGGATTTTTAGATTTGACCGCTTCTTCTTTTGTAATGACTCCTAATTGCCCCTCGGGGATAAATAAAGTCATTCTGATTCTGATTCCATTAGAAATAAATATCCCCTCCTGTTGATGGACTCAGCCTTTTCATTACTGCATGGAGCTTGCTTTTTCACTAAACTAGATCTGCGCAACGTGTACCACTTGGTCCATATAAGGGAGGGTGATGAGTGGAAGACAGCTTTCAACACCCCTCTGGGCCACTTTGAATATCAAGTCATGCCGTTCGGTCTAACTAATGTGCCCGCGGTGTTCCAGGGTATGATAAATGATGTGTTGCGGGACTTATTGGACGTTTTTGTTTTTGTCTATTTGGATGACATCCTGATTTTTTCTAGTTCTCTGGTAGAGCATCATGGCCATGTGAGACGGGTCCTACAATGCCTCCTGGAAAATAGACTGTTTGTCAAGGCTGAAAAGTGTGAGTTTCATGCCGCGTCGGTCTCATTTCTGGGTTACATCATAGCAGAGGGGCAGGTGAGGCTGGACCCAGCAAAGATCACGGCGGTGTTAGAATGGGCCGTACCGGAGTCCCGTAGAAAGCTCCAGAGTTTTTTGGGCTTCGCCAACTTCTACCGTCGCTTTGTCAGGAATTACAGCCAGGTCGCATCTCCTCTCACTGCCCTCACTTCTCCCAAAATTCCGTTTGCCTGGTCTCCGGAGGCCCAGGCTGCCTTTACCACCCTCAAACGCCGTTTTACTTCTGCTCCCATCCTGGTGCACCCGGACTCTTCTAAGCAGTTCGTGGTGGAGGTGGAC
>VOQK01043155.1:0-11624 GCA_015052645.1 Benitochromis conjunctus | reverse complement strand
CCGCACTTGACCTGTTTATACACATACACACAAACACACACGCACACACACACGCACACACACACACACACACACACACACACACACACACACACACACACACACACAAAGGATATTGAGAGAATTTTATACGTGTCCATTTAGTGAGAAAATAGTGGCCCAAAAACCTTTACAATATGTCCAGTATCTAAAACTTAGGTCCATATTTCTTGAGATTCTGAAAATCAGGGACTATTTTTAAAAATTGTTGTAATTCCTAAAATGTTGAAGCAATACTTGCATTTCAGCGTCAGTGCCGGTTGGAATTTTTATAGTTGGTAGGCCAACTCTGTTGTATTTATCTTTTTCTTTTAATTTATACGGTTTGTATACAAAATGCCTGGATATTCCGACAGAGATCGTGGCAGAGACAGGGATAGAGACAGAGGTTATGGCAGTGGGCCTCCTCGTTTTGGTGGAAGCCTTGGTGGCGGTGGTGGAGGAAGTTTGGCAATACTTTTGCAAAACTGTACTTAGTCTCATTTGGATTTTTTCTTTCTTTTCTTGATTTGTTTTTTTTGTTTGTTTCTTTAAATTGTGATGAACTTTTGTGCACAGAGGCAAAATGACAAAAGAAAGAATCACTGCCCAAATAATTACTGTAACCATAACCTAACTGTAAAACAACATTGGACTGGCATGTATGGACTGTTACTGGTAATAATTGTTTTGACCTTCAGTGGTGTGAAAAAGTGTTTTCCCCCTTCCTAATTTCCCATTTTTTTGTATGTTTGTCACACTTGTTTCAGATCATCAAACAAATTTAAATATTAGACAAAAACAACACAAGTAAATACAAAATGCATTTTCTAAATGAAGGTGTTTCTTATTAAGGATAAAAAATCCAAACCTACCGTTGGGGCGGCAATGGCCAGCACATGAAAATGGACTCAAATGCAGATACAGACGGGATGTAAGAATCAGGTTTCTAATGAGACTTTATTTACAAACACAAGGAAAGTAATACTCAAGGGCATGGAGCATCAAGCGTGAAACCGGAACGAGAGGGATGATTGTAGTTCGTGGGGTGAGGGTGGAGGTCATGAAATTAGGAGGTCATGAGGTCAGGAGATTACATAGGCGCCGGCGTTCGTCACTGATTGGTGTAGTGGCATTGCTGATTGACGGACTGGAGTAGCACCTCCCGTGTCCAGGCTCACCAGCAGCGTTGCAGGTGGTGCTGGACGGAGGGTACTACGAACTCAACCTCATGTTCCGGAAACAGCAGGGGTTGATATCCTAAGGAGACACTATTTCCACTGGAATACCATGAAGTCTGAATACCTGCTCCACCAGAATCCTGGCTGTCTTTGTGGTTGTGGGAAGCTTGTCTAATGCTATGAAATGTATGGCTTTAGAGAATCTGTCAATGATGGTTAGTATGGTTGCTTTCCCTGCAGAGACAACCAGCCCTGTAACAACGTCCAATGCTATATGTGACCCGGGTTGGTATGTCGTAACTAAAGCCTGTAACAAACCTGTGGGACATTGGGTGTGAGTATCGTTCCAGGCACAGTGAGTGCAGGCCACTACATACTCCCTGAAATCTTTATCCAGAGTATCCCACCAGAAATCCCTCTTGATTAAAGAAGTGATCCTAATGCTCCCTGAATGGTACGAAAATTTGGTTGTATGAACCCAGTCCAGGACAGACTGTTTCTGGCACATAGCGCCGATTCGCTGGACCAGTTCCCGGGTTGATTTTAGTCTCCAGCAATGTCCGGCAATGTAACCGATCTTGTATGTAGAGGGGAGGATGGTTGGGAGCTATGAATGATCAGTATCGGGGGCGAACAGGCAAGAGAGTGCGTCAGGTTTCACATTACAAGAACCTGGGTGGAAAGAAATGGAAAAAATGTGCCTGGTGATCATTTAGTCTCTTATCTATTCTAAGGTAAGTTAAATTCTTGTAAGCAGCCCATATAGTGAATGGTTGCTCGGTTTTCTCCAGCAGGTTTGGCCACTCCTCCAGGGCAACCTTAACTGCTAACAGCTCCCGGTCGTACACATTATGATTTCTCTCTACAGGGGTGAAGCGACGAGAAAAAAAAGGCACACGGCTGGAGTTTAGAGTGGGGACCAGAACGCTGGGACAGGACTGCTCTGACCCCAGTGTCTGAGGCGTTTTCCTCCACAATGAATGGTTTGTCTGTGTCTGGGTGGATCCAAACTGGTATAGTGGTGAACAGATGTTTTAGTGATGAAAGGAGTGTCAGCTTCAGGTGACCAGGTGAATATGACCTTGGTGGACATGAGGTGTGTTCGGGGCGGGGGGGAGAGTCACTTTTTTCCCCATTAATAATAAACACCTTCATTTAGAAACTGCATTTTGTGTTTACTTGTGTTATCTTTGTCTAATATTTAAATTTGTTTGATGATATGAAACATGTAAGTATGATAAACAAATAAAAAACTCAGGAAGGGGGCAAACACTTTTTCACATCAACACTAAAATCAAGTAATGACCATTAATAAGAATTCTTAAAAAGAATGGGGATATGGTAACATATGAAGGTGAAAAGGCGTTTAATATTACGTTGGCCCAACTTTGCAGCTATAACAGCTTCAACTCCTCTGTGAAGGCTTGAGTCCAACTCCTAAAACATATCTGGGAACTGGACCATCCAAGGCTGATTATCAAGACTATGTGAAGTACCCTCTAAAGGTCTACTAGAAGATGGTATGGACAATCAACCATCTGGGACCATCAGTAAGAACAAGCAGCAGATGTATACCACAGCAACAGTGATTCTTGAGATGCTTGGCTACAAGTTGAACAGCCACAAGAAGAAGGAGACTAGAGGCCAAGATCAAGGCAGCACGGACAGAAATTAGCTAAATAATGTAACTGTAAAAAGGTATGAGAATGGGTTCCAAGAAGTTAGGAGAAGAAACCAGATGTTCACACCCCTGTTCTCTGTTTGCCATCGAGGTGGGGGGCTGGGAGGAGGAGTTGGCCGTCTCGTCGGGGTCTGGGATGCGGGGTCTCCCTGCTGCTACAGGACCGGGGACAGTCTGCTTGTCTCCACCCCAGGGAAAAGGGTAACATCTCTTGTGTCTAGGGTCAGATTCCCCCTCTGGGGGCGAGGGTAACTGGACCTGGGAAATAGAGTATGTTTGGGGAGTGTGAGTGTGTGTACAGTGTCCATTTCTGTTTGTCTCCATGTTGGGCAAGTGCCGAGTATTTGTATATGTGTGCATGAGGGTGGGAATGCATGTCTCGCCCCACCACACTCCCTGCTGGTGAATGATGCCCTCAGATGTCAGTGCGCTAGTGGTTCTCGGTGTCCGGGGCTGGGTGCTCAGGTTTCACTCCCGGTGGCTGCTTGGTGGGGCCTGGCGCCCGTGGTTCAGTCGAGCTCCCTGCGGGGGGGTGGGGGCCCCTCGGACCGCTGGGCCTGGGGCTCGGTCCACTCTGGCATGGCTGGCTCCCCTCCAATGATCCTCCTTGGGCTCTCGTGCTCTGGGGGCCTCTGGATGTCTGGGGCCTGGATCTCCCCCATGCCTGCTTCATGTCCTGGGGGACGGGGCTATGGCCTTTACCATAGCCCTTTACCCTCTAGCAGATCGTTACATGGAGAAAACCTTTGAATACAAGCGTGCTCATGCACACACGGGTACTCACAGACACAAACTATATCTTTCATGGCTGCTATCTCAAAGCACATTGTGCACTGTCGGTCTTGCATGCTGCACAATAGCATGCAATATTTAGTATTTTCTGTTTTCTGTAATTTAGTATTTACTGTTACTTACACTTATCGAGGTTATTGCAATGTCAAACTTTACTCAACTCATTCTTGTTGCTTCCTCCACTTCTGTACCATTGTTAATGTTGAATTCTCTCGTAGCTGCTCTATTCCCATGTTGCTGCAGTATATTAATGACTAACCTGGTATTGTGGATGAATGATCTCAGTTGTTCTCCTGACTGAAGTTTGGTCCGTTTACAGCATCCTGCCATGTGATTGCATTTGTCCCTAACCATCGGGAACCCTCACATTAACTTTTATCGTGTGGAAAAAACTTAGCCTTCATCCTCCAGCTTCACTGTGTTTATATTATGCTAACATAGCTGTGTCGCTAGCGATCACATAGCACCAGCTAGCCCAACTTCAGTAACCCTACAAAAGTCACTGCTGTTTAGTTTTCTGTCTTCATTTATTTTGGAAGTGATAGTAGACCTGTACGTTTTCATTTTTTCAGAAATGAACATGGTATATCATGTTTAGGTGGAAACTAAACTAGCGAGCTAACTTCTAACTCTGTTAAATTTAATAAATTCTGTTTTCATGGATGCCTGGATGTTAAACTTAATTGTTACACTGATCATTTTATTAAAGATGAAAGAATTTAGACAGTTAACTGACAGTATAACTCTCAGTAATGCAGCAGTGTTCGTTTGACTTTGGGACCTGAAGCGGAGTTTGGACCTGGATTACTCCACGAGGCTCCTGACTACGTTAGCTGTAATGCTCCAGCAATCCATCAAGTGGTGCGGCTTCGTAGCTTACCAAAGTCGTTCTAAAACATTTTTTGACAGATTTTTGAGCACCGTGTACCACATAAAATCGGTTTGAGGTCAGTAAGCACAATCAGAATTCATACATAAGGAGCACCGGATTATAAGGCGCACTGTTGATTTTTGAGAAAAATTAAAGGATTTTAAGTGCGCCTTATAGTCCGAAAAATACAGTAATAATAACAAAGGTCAGTCAAATGAACCAATATGGCAAGGCCGTGATGATCCACTTGATAAACTAAATCCGCTGGGCATCTTTTTTGGCCTTCAGACAATAATTCTGATGGCTAAAGAACCAAACAGGACAGGCGCAAAAAAAAGGTATGAGAATGGGTTCCAAAAAGTTAGGAGAAGAAACCAGATGTTCCCAATTGAACCATCCAAGGTGTATGCTCAGTGGCAGTGGAGTAATGTAAGAACAACCCCACCAAGGCTGGAGAGGGAGCAACATTGGAAGACCATATGGGATAGAATGCAACACATAACAACAATACTCATTGGCTAGGAGCTAAGAGCAGACCACAACCTCCCTGAACAAGCTTTAGTAACCATTATAGTGGCAGACATCCAAGAAAGAATCTCAAGCATGAAGAGTTGGACAACATCTGGCCCTAGCATAATTCATGCCTACTGGATGAGATGCCCCCAGAATGGCTAACCAAAGACCGAACAGCCCTGATCCCCAAGGATCTCCAGTAAGGACCGGTCTTATCCAAATACCAGCCAATAACCTGCCTCAGCACAACATAGAACATCTTGTCAGGCATCATAGTGGCCATGATGAACAGGCACATAGCTCAATACATGAGCGGGGCCCAAAAAGAAATGGGCAGAAACACCAGTAAGACCAGACTGACCAACCTGTGTATTGTATTGCCTGGACTGAATAAAAGAAAGCCTCTATGACTCAATGCCTCACACATGGATCCTTAGAGCATTCATCTGGAATTCACTGAGGAATATGGTGAACAACAATAGAGGCCAACTTCAAGACAATTTCATATGTTACCATCAAGTGCAGGATTTGCCAAGGAGATACTCTATCCCCACTGCTGTTCTTCTACCAAACCAAGCAAGACCCCAGGTGGAGGCTGTGCAATAATGCCCCTGAGACAATCCAGCACATGACAGCATGGTGCAAGATACTAGCAAGCAGGGCATACTCCATCCATAACCATAACCAGGCGATCCATGTGTTAAATCAGGACATGCCCCTCCTTTCCTCATCATTCATAAGTGACTGAAACAGGACTCATTGCTACCATTCTCATATCATGCCTGATCCTTGTGGCTTCACTACGGCACAAGACACTTTAACAGCCCACTGACACAATGTACAGAATTCCCAGATTGTTTTATTTTATTTTATTTTATTTTATTTATATAATGTATATAACTCACCCCCTTGCTGCACATAATGTCCTCTTTGTATACAGTATGTTTATGTAACAAACAAAAACCCTGTTGATAATATATCCTCCACTTGGGTTGAAACTGCAAAATAAAGGAAATAACTGCTGGAATGAATCCATACAACAATACAGATGTTAGTGAGCTGCTCTTGAGCTTCAGAGCATCCCATCAACCTTGTCTTGACCAACACTTGTCTTAAGCAACAGTGTTTACCAGGTCAGGTTGTTACAGTAGAACTGTATCCAGATACAACCAGGTTGAACATCCAGTTCAACTTATACACCAATATCATGATAACATTTTGAAATGCAAGTCTACTGATACAAACAAATTCATACTATTACTGTTATCCTCTGCCAACATTATCAATAGCAACATTGTTAAGCTATTGCTGTGGAACTGTTTACTTTTAATCGTGCTGCAATTTGGCATGTCTCCCATCCATTACACTGGCCCTATTAGTGGTTTCAGTGGAATGCTGTGCTCACTCTTAGTAACAGAACTAATGCCAGCTATTGTATGAACCTCCCTGAAATAAACAAAGTCTCCTTTCATGTGAGGATCTCATCACAGAGAGGCCTTTCTCTGGCAACAGAAAGGTGCAGCTCAGCAAGAACAATAGACAAAAAGAGAGAAGGGAAAATGACTCTTAGACATGCTGAGGATACAATGAGCTGAGGAGTCCCTGTGCCATAACATGAAGACAGGAGGAAATCTGTGAATCAAAGTTAGTTTTTTTGAGTCATACAATAGAATTTTAAGAAATCCTCTAGACCTAGTACCAATTTCAGAAAAGGATAATAATTTCATTGGATCCATTAGAGTCATTTGGTGGAGTTTCATTGCTTGAAATATTAGGAGTTCCTGTGAATAAGATGTAAAAAAGATCTTATATCAGAATCAGACAAGCCCATGATTTGCTTAGTGCATGTTGGGGGGTGTCCAATTGGACACAAGTGTTTTTCTAGTTTTACTGACCATTCATAAGACTTCAGTATACAAGGCACATTTAACCACACATTCATACAGTGTTTTATTCCACACACATTATCTATATCACAGGCAATTTAGAATCAGTTAACATGCATGTCTTTGGACTGTGGGAGGAAGCCAAAATACCCTGAAGAAACCCACACATGTAGATTAGGAATATAGAAACCCCACAGAGAAAGGCCCATCCAGGGTTTGGACCTGCAACCTTTTTCACCACCATACCACTTCAGTTAAAATACCACTAGTGTTAGATTCACATTTAAATTACCCAACTTGAGCTATCATTTACTATCCATTAAATGTCTCAATTTGATTTTCTTCTTTTCACTTTCAGTAG
The DNA here is from genome assembly GCA_015052645.1 of Benitochromis conjunctus. Lineage (NCBI taxonomy): Eukaryota > Metazoa > Chordata > Actinopteri > Cichliformes > Cichlidae > Benitochromis > Benitochromis conjunctus. Next base: position 4,321 of record VOQK01043155.1, on the reverse strand, counting down.
AAAATCAATTAGGATTTATAAAACATTTGAGTGGTCTCACTGACTCTTCAAAGTTGCAGCAGCCTGGTCAAAGCAAGAAGAGATTGTGTTAAATAAAAAAGGATATGGAGCACATTACCTATTAAAGAGCTGCTTCCCACAATTTCAGGATATTGATATTGTTAACACTTTTATGCTAAATTTATAGTGGGTAAAACAGGTATTGAACACCTGAAGCTTGCATGTTTTATTGTAAGGTCTACCTAAATAAATATATTTAAAGGTGCTACTGACATGAAATTCCCACCAGATGTCAGTAACAACTCATCCAATCCACACATGTGAAGAAATCACACTATAGATGTCCATAAATATCAATCTTCCACACAGTCTTCAAATCCAGAAGGTTCAGTGGGCCTCTTTAATGAACTCTGAGCTTTAGTTCTTTCCATAGATTTTCGATTGGATTTAAGTCAGGTGATTGGCTGGGTCATTTTAGCAGCTTTATTTCCTTTCTCTGAAACCAATCGAGAGTATCCATGACTGTGTGTTTGTGTTTGTAATAATTTATTACAGTGATTAGATCATGCTGTAAGCATTACAGGTTAGCAATATTGACAGATTTAAAGATTAATTGTAATTTACTATATAACTACCTTCAATCTGGGTACTGAGGGAAGACTTTAGATCCCAGTATAGGTTAAGGAATCTTTGGATGGCATGTTTCCCATAATACAAACAAATGCTTCTTTTCATTGAACCTGTTAAAACATTAAACCTTTATATGTCCCTTTAATTACTACCTTACCTTGACCTGGTGAGGGACTTTGGTTTGAAACCATCAAGTTTTTTATACGATTCAAGAAGACTTTGCAGCGATAGATGACCAGATTCATGGTGGAGGCATCTGAAAGAACAAAGATGACACATTACAACAAAACAAAATTTTTAACAAAAAGTCTGTTGTGAAATAGCTCTTATCATAACCTAGGTAACCATGAGACACTACCTCGTGTTAGTTTGGACTGGCAGTTAATGAATTCTGTGTGTCTGGGAAGAACAAAGCTCTTCCGTCGTGCCTGTAGGTTTTCGCAGGTATCTGAGCGACCAGCTCCCGCCAGGTCTTGATCACATTTATTAACGCTCCCCTGTTGGCCTGCTTTTCCCACCTTCCTTGACTTTCCCAGACCACTCGTTTTCCCCTCCCAGTGGGTTTGACATGCGTGATACAGGATCTGGACAAAAATACACTTTTCTGCTGAGGAGCTAGCCACCCACTGGTCCACAGCATTGTCAAAAACCAAATCAAACTCTGGGCTGTCCTGAAACAGGAGGACACAGAAGAACAAACAAAGCTGGCAAACAACTGAATGCACATCAAATGTAATGTAAGAAAACAACAGGTAATGGTGCTGACCTTGTTGGGGTTAATGCCGTTGACCTGTTGGAGTTGTTCAACTGTCCACTGGGACCTCCTGATGAAGGAGGAGGAGCCTCCAAACCGCTTTACCTTAGTAATAAGAAGCTGATGAGGTCTGGTGTTGGTAACTAGGAAATAAATACAAACCACAATATCAAAATTTAAAGCTTGTAATAATAATTTTTCTCGTTTGGCTCTTGACGGAGGCGGTCGCATTTCTCCCCCTCCCTTATCTTTCCTGCTTAGCTTCTCATGTCTTTTGTCTAGTCTCTGTATTACTCGTATTTCTCCCCCTGAAGAGTCTCACAGCTCTGTTCTCTAAAACCTAAAAGAGGAATTATGGATTTGATCAACTGGTCCCTGAATACAATTGACACTCTTCTTCTCGACGAGAAGCCCGGGCTCGTGGGAGCCCGAATGTCCTGGTGGGACTTTCCCTGCTGGATACACGACGGACGGGTGCAGGAACTGGAGGGTCATGTGCCTGGTGGGACTGTCGATTGAGGACATTGAAGACATTTACCTTTTCGGATCCATGATAACAGGGCTCTTGCTGATCGGAGCTGGCTTGGCCCTGGCTTATCGGAAATTGAAGAAAGTGGTTACAGCTGTTCAAACTCCCACAAGGATTGAGACGATGGGGAGAGCCATGAGTACTCAGTCTGTGCTCATTGAGCATAACATCAGGGAGAAGCTCACGAGTCTCGTGAGTATCAGAATCAAAATCAGAATGACTTTATTTATCCCAGAGGGGCAATTAGGAAAACATTGCCTCAGTACTCAGAGTACTCAGTCTGTGCTCATTGAGCGCAGCATGGATAAGATCTTGGAGAAACTCACCGCTCTCCAGTGGGAAATTGAGAGACCGGGTGACTAGTGACGGACATTAGATCAACTGTAAATCATATGCAGTTGTTCGCACTAAAACAAAAATCAACATCTTTTCATGTGGCCACCATATTGGCGCCAGCTGTAGTCTCATGGCTGGACTGAACAAAAACAACTTCCATGATAACAAAGCTGTTATGTCTCTTATCCTTCAAGGTCACCTGTGTCAGCTTGAGGACTGTTGACTTTTGCTTAACCGGGTCAAAGGACGCTGTGTCTCAAGTCAAACACAGGACACATGCTCACATGCACGCACACACAGACGCACACATGTACACTGACACAGATTTCCCCCCCCGAATCCAACGCCTCCCATGCTTCTCCAAGTCGACGTAGATGGCAGGTCTGGACCAGCGCTGTAGAATGGCAGCAGGACCGGATGGCTGTTTCTTTTTCATTTAGATGGTAAATTTAGATGGTAAATGGCCTGCCCTTGAAGACTACAAAAATAATACATTCATTAGAAGCTTTGCAATTTACAACAAGAGCTTGGGCACAGTGTTACTGGAGGCCAAGGTAATGCCATCCAGAGTAAGCATCTTGTTCGACATCATCGTAGAGCTGAGTAGAATAACTTCAGTTTTATCTGAATTTAGAAGCACATCATTACCAGCAGATTATTCAGTTTGTAATAGTGTTCAGTTTGTAATGAACAAATCAATTGCATAGAAGCAAATCCAGAAATGCATCTTCCATTTTATCCTCCTGGAGGTCATAGGCCTTAAAAAATCACTTAACACACATAAAATGTGAAAGTAGTTTGGGTTACTTCTGTACCTTCCAAGAATGCATTCTGGTACTGCATAACCTCTGGAGGGTGGTGTTGTGTTTTTTGAAAAATAGTTCCAATCCAACTTTATTTATAGAGCACGTTAAAAACAACATGGTTGACCAAAGTGCTTTCCAGTAAAAACAGTGATAAAACATTAAAATCATACATTAAACAGACAAAGAAAGTTAAATAACAATAAAATATATAAATAAATGAAAAAAATATAAAAATGAATCAGTAAATATTAAAAAATAAACAAAATAGACAATAAAATATACAATAAATAAAATTAACAAAGTAAAGAAGATTAAGTGCAACCAAAAACTGACTAAAACTGACTGCAAGCTGACTCTGGTACCACTCCTAAAACGCCTGGATTTGGAGGCCACAACAGCGAAAGCTCAGTCCCCCCCCCCCCAGTGCTTCAGTCTGGACATGGGGACAGCAAGGAGTGACTGGTCAGTTAATCTGAGAGACCTTTGTGGAGTGTATAGGTGTAGAAGGTCTGACAGGTAAGTTGGAGCCAGGCCATTTAAAACTTTAAAAGCAAACACTAAAATTTTAAAATGAATTGTAAAATGGACAGGCAACCAGTGTAGAGAGGCAAGAACAGGGGTAATGTGCTCATGTTTGTCCCTGTCAGCAGGTGAGCAGCAGCAGTCTTGTAAGCGTGATAGCGAGGCCTGATCAATACCGACATAAAGTGCATTACAATAATGAAGGCGAGTGGTCACAAATACATGTAAAACTCTAAGTCACAAAAAGAGATAAAAGGTTTGACTTTAGAGAGCTGCCTCAGCTGAAAAAAGGCATTTCTCACCACTGTATTTATGTGTTAGTCCATTTTAAGAGCTGTGTCAATTTTTACTCCAAGGTTGGTGACAATTGGTTTGACACAGGATGTGAGAGGACCCAAGTCAGACGGTGGGACACCAGGGCCACTCGGCCCAAATATAATGACCTCAGTCTTCTTTTCATTCATTTAAAAAGTTCAGAACCAGCCATGCTCTGATATCCTTAAGACATTCTGAAACAGGCCTGAGGGGGTTAGGGTCATTATGTTTCAGAGGTAGGTAAATCTGACAGTCTATCCATCCATCCATCCATCCATCTTCTTCCGCTTATCATGGGATGGGTCGCGGGGGCAGCAGGCCAAGCAGAGAAGCCCAGACCTCCCTCTCCCCAGCCACCTCCTCCAGCTTGTCCAGGGGAACACCAAGGCCAGCCACCCTTCAGAAGAAGCCCATTTCCACACTTGCATC
>VOQK01043153.1:1517-17698 GCA_015052645.1 Benitochromis conjunctus | reverse complement strand
TTTTAAGCCATCCCCTGTTTTTTTTATTTTATTTGTTTGTACAGGTTTATATTTCAGGTGATAAAACTACCAAAAGTGATTAGTTCAGTGTAAATCAGCTGGTCTGCCATTGGAGGGCAGTGTAAAGCCTTCTTCAAGCTGGTAGCTTGATGTTATCGACACAATCTCCATAGACACTTGGCACTTGCATAACCCCAACCCCTAAGCCAACCACACACCCAACAATAGTTTTAAGGTATGAACAGACAACGGGCTGTAGGAGAACATGTCTCATTTCAGCACAAAGAACATAAGACACGAGTATAACAAATGAATAAAAATGATTACATTCATGCACACGTATGTCACTACATGTGCCACAGGGCACATAAACATGTAACAGATTTCAGTGCATTGTTTCATTGCACTGTTTCGGGTTGATCTGTGTGTGTACTGTAGTGGTTTACACATTCGCCTAACAAGCCAAAGTTTCTCGGTTCATTTCTGGGAGATGATGCGCATCACTTGGGGTTTGCGTCAGGAAAAACAGCCGGCATCTAAATCTGCCAAATCAAAAACACAGATCTACTTCCTGTGACGACAGCTTGTGAATAACGCAGCAGCTTTGCATTAAACCTTTTGCAAGTTTCTGTAATCGTGTATGAGACTGCTATTTATTTTAGTTTATTAAAAAGATGCATCATCTTTGAAAGTGACTTCCAAGTTGCATGCTTCCATTGAGCAGTCATCCGTTTTATCATTTCCTCTTCCAAGGACGTTGGTGAGGGTTGAGAGAGAAGGACTGTCCTTCCTATCCCTCTCAGATAACTGCAAAACATCTGATATCAATCCCCAAACTGTACACGTGCTGCTTTGCTCTGTTCTTTTGCATCATCACTGATCAGTCCAAGAAGGGAAGGAGGGAGGTCAGAGCGAGGCAGGGAGCCACTAAGGAACCGGGACTGAAAGAAGTTCAGTTTTCAATATAACAACTGATTTTAAAAAGGAATGAAGAGTTTCCAGAATGTAAAAATGTTGCTTGCTGAGCAGCGCCTTCTTGCATCTGTCTCTATCAGTGTTGCACATTTTTCTCTCAGTTTGTGACAGACTGCACAAACAATTTGTGTGTTTGTTGATATTTGTGGAGCTGTTTGAAAAATGGCATTTGAACTCACTCAATAAATCGTCCGTTTATGCTTGATGTTTTTCCGTACCACAACACCAACTTTACATTTGCACCATGATTGCCTCACAAAGGTGAGAGGTAAATTGCTAAGATGTGTCCTCTGGACAGAGGAAAGAAGGCAAGGAGACATGGGTGGGGCAATGGGAAAGAACAGAAAAGCATTCGAAGAAAGAGGTTGGCAAAGAAGGATAAGCAAAGAGATGGAAAAAGGTAGAGGAGAGTACTGGAAGGCTAGGTGTTCCACAAAGAGAGAGGAGGGAAAGAAAAGTGAGTTATATAGGAGGCTGGACCCTGAGGGACGAGAACAGGACTTGTATTGATTAGGTAGGCATAGAGATCAGGCTGGAAAGGATGATCAAGGATGGCGATGGAAACTTACTAACGAGTGGAGAGTGTGTGCTGAGAAGGGGGAAGTGAGAACAGCTCGAGGATCTAGAGTGGAAAAGGCATTTGGTCCACATAGCATACCTGTGGAGGTATGGAGATGTATTTTGTTGTGAATTCTAACACTTAACATGCTTGGCAGCTGTCTTTAATGATCTCCACTTGTATCTTTGTCCCTGTAGAATGATGGACCTCAAATTATAAGGAAATGGCTTTGAAACTTAAGTCACAAAATGCTAGGAGACAATGTCAAATGTAAATAAAAGAAGAATGCACTGATTTGGAAATCTTATAAAACATTTGATTTCACAGTACCACATAGAATTCATATCAAAAGCTTGAACTCTTATACATACTGTATTAATCTCATAGGAAATTACTTCTCTGCATTTAACCCATTCACTCTGTGAAGCAGTGGGCTGCTGTCAATTCAGCACCCGGGGAGCAGTGTGTAGAGACGATACCTTGCTCAGGGGTACCTGAGGGAAGGCGTTCAGTGGATTTGAACCCTCGACCTTCCGATCATGGGGCGTGTACTCTACCTACTGAGCTATCTCCTCCCCTTCTGTATGATTTGGGTAAAAAAAAAACCCGCTCTACCACCACCACCTTAATGACTGGGTCATTAACCAATTAATTTAAAAAATGGACTGAGGAAAAGTGAAAAATTGTTATGTGCTCAGAGTCATTAAAATTAAAATTCTTCTTGGACAACATGGATACTGCACCCTCCGGCCTAAGAGACCTTATGAGTGCTAACTTAAAAACCTGCATCGCTGATTGTGTGGGGGGTACATACTGCTGCGACAAATTTGAAATCAAGCAACTTTTAAAATGGTGCATTTACTTGTTTTAAACACAACTATGTTCTACTAAAATAAAATATGAGTTTATGAGATTTGCAAATCTTTGCATTCTCTTCTTATTTACACTTAACGTGGTGTTCCAACTTTTTCGAATTGGGTTTGTAAATAAGACACCATGTAAAATATGTCGTGTTTTACTGTTCAGGTTGTATTTACCTGTTTTAAAGACCTGCAGTAGATTTTCATTTTGTTTGGATACAGAAAACTTTAAATTTACAGTAGCTTCAATTTCTTCTTACAATAACTGTACAGTTTTTATTCATTGTTGCCAATGTAGTAAAATAGTTTTATAAATGACTCTCAGCTGTGTCCACTGATTATTTAGAATGGTTGCATTTTTTGTAAGGCATCCTTTTACTTATTCAGGTTCTCTTTTGTAATCCTTGGGGTGGTTGTAGCTCAGGTGGTAGAGCGGGTCACCTCCTTACCTCAAGGTCGGTGGTTCGATCCCAGGCTCCTCCAGTCTACATGCCAAGTATCCTTGGGCAAGATACTTACCCCATGTTTGCCTACTGGTGATGGTCAGAGGGCCGGTGGCACCAGTGTCTGGCAGCCTCGCCTCTGTCAGTGTGCCCCAGGGCAGCTGTGGCTACAATGTAGCTTGCCATCACCAATGGGTGAATGACTGATTGTAGTGTAAAGCGCTATACAAATGCAGGCCATTTACCTTGTGCAGTACTATTATTATAAATAATTTAATTGACTTGCCTCAATCATTTCTCTCTAAATTAAACCCCTTGTTTTAGGTGTTCATCTTTTCTTTTCTCATATCTTATGTCATTTTTTGTTGTTGTCAAAAAACAGATTTTCTGATCTACGAGTTGATTTTTCCCTATTTTGAGTTACACACTGACAAGGACCAAAAAACTGAACAAGCAAGTGGTAAATTTTGATAATTTATTGAAAATATATCAAATCAAACAAGTACAGAATTAAACACACACATACACTTACTGCATCACTTTCTGCCTTTCTCTGCTGAAATGTTCTTAGCACTCTTTCACACAAAATTCCTTTTAAGTTCTAAGTTGCTTTAAGAGTTCAGCTTCAGCTTTAAATCAGATGGCCACACATTATCATCAAGCTCTCTTTGGGGGAATGCAGAATTTAAAGTGCTTTGAGTGCTCAGGAAGAGTAAAAACACGCTGCCCACTCCACTGAAGCAAATACAACATTCCCACCACCACACCAAGTCATTTCATTCACATAGACTTCGTTTACCATACAAACATATTGTGACCAGTAGTTTGTCTGAGAAAGGATAAATAATGAGTCGAATGTTTTGGAAGAACAGAAGAAATAATTAGAGGGGTGGAGTTTGCACCACCTTCATCAAAACAAGGACTGAATAATGGGTAGAGTTTGTCAGTGAAGTTACAGCCAGTAAATGAGTAGATGAGAGCTGCTGCTTCAACATCATAAAAAGACACCAGACCCTCTTCACAGTCCACAAACACCCCCACCTTCTGTGGCTCTGCTTTCAGACTGAGACAGATTGAGGGGCCAACAAGAGCTTTGTACTGATTTCCATTTCTCAGCCGAATGGTCCAATAGCCATTCCTGGGGCACAGTGGTTTTTTCTCTTTCCGGTTTATTGACTCTTTGGCCACTCCTAAATCCCACTGAGTTTTTTCATTGACCTGAACTTCATAGTAAAATCTTCCTGAGGAAAAACCCTGCTTTCCCAGGACATTTGCATAATAAGTGCATCTCTTGGGGGACTCTGTGACATCCTGTCTTTTGCTACAACTAGATACTTGTTTCCCATCATCAGACAGGATGAGGTTAGGATGTGCTGTGTCAGGATCAAGAGTCACATCCACTGCATACTGCTGAACCCTCTTCAGCTCCACATCATCGCGCAGCTTCTTCATCTCTCTACTGAGTGTCTGCTCCAGCTGAGCAGCAGCTTTCTTCACAGTCCCCTCATATGCTGAGTGAACTATGACCTCGGTCCAGTCTTTGGTGGGTGGAACAGGGTTCAGGAATGGTAAGCTTTGGAGAAACTGGAAGTGGTCTCCAGTGTGTGACAGCTGCTCCAGCTCAGAGATGTTCTTCCTCAGCTCAGACACTTCTTCCTCCAGCTCTTTGATGAAGCCTTGAGCCTGGCTTTCTGTTGTTTTCTGCCTCCCTTCAATCACATCGATGAGCTGATTCCAACTTTCTTCTATACACTTGATCAGACCATTGAAGATTTGCTCACTTGCTGTTTTCTCTCTCTCTGCCGCTTCCTTGCTGCACTTTAACAATTCTCTGAAGTTGTTTATTTTCTTTTGTCTTTCTCTGATCATCTGATGAATTTTACCCTCTCTTGCTTCCACTTTGGCCTTCTTGTGCTCATATTCTACTTTCAAAGGAACGATGAGATGCCCCTTGTGATTGGACTGCTTGCAAAGCTTACACACTGGCATCCGGTCAGTCTTGCAGAAGAGCTCTAAAAGTCTGTTATGCTCCTTACACATTCTGTCTTCGAGGTTCTCCACAGGACCAATCAGCTGATGCCTTTTCAGGCCTTGGACTCTGTGATGAGGCTCCAGGTGAGTCTCACAGTAGGAAGTCAGACACTCCAGGCAGGACTTCACAGCCTTCATCTTGGTTTCAGTGCACACGTCACATGAAACTTCTCCCGATTCGGCTTGCCGTTCCTCTGAACTGCTATCTTTCTTTACAGTGGACTGCTTGAACATATCTGCCATCTCAGATAAGAAGGTGTTGATGTTAAGCTCTGGTCTGCTGTGGAAAACCTTAACACACAGTGGGCACTTACAGCAGACACTAATATTCCAGTTTTCTGTGATGCAGTTCTTGCAGAAGTTGTGTCCACATGGGATGGTGACTGGATCAGTGAAGACCTCCAGACAGATGGAGCACAGAAACTGATCTTCAGACAGATAGCTGGTCGCCATGGTGTCACACTGAGAGCATAAGTGAAAGTGTACATTTAAAACATTTTAAAGTATGCACCAACATTTTGTTGAATCATTTTCAAATAATTCTATAAGTTGAAATGTTTGAAATAAGAATGAAAGCAAAACTATTTAGGGGACATATTCACATCTTGTGATATGCTGAATATGTGTTAATGCTAGCTGTTTAAACAGCTCGTTAGATTTAAAAGATCTTTACTTACGTGTACTTGTCAAAGACTTAGTTGTATCAGCCACACTTTTGCTGGCAGTTTTTTAGAGAGTAGTAAAGATCAGCTTCACCTTGAGTTCAGACGAGTCTTTTATTTTCACTTTTCCTTCAGTCATGTGATGTTGTCATAGTTCCTTCTTTCCAGTGTAGCTCCGCCTCTTACTGCAGGTAAACTGTCATCATTTTAAAGACATAGTGCTGTTTGACACAATGTGAATGAATATGATTTCAGATGAAATACATAACAGCACTGCTACCAGCATCAGGAGTTTCTCACTCTTAGCTGTAGCTTTTGAGTTGTCTTCTTACTCAAAAGACAAGAATATAGAGACGAGAAAATAAATGAAGCACCCAAACAATCAAATGTTTTTAGGTCAAACACAAGCGATGATACAAAAACAAATCTGGTAAGGTAAATTCTACAATATCGCCCAATATATATTAAATATCAACCTATATTATGCTGAAGATGGAATCTGACTCAGTACTGTTTCCCTAATCTTTGGCCATTTCGTTCGTTTATGGCTTTGGCATTTCGGCGAGACTGCAGTGTATTCACACATGCCACAGCCCCCCTCCTCCTGCTTCCAATCTTAAGAGACCATCTTCACTGCAGTGCTCAGCTATCCAGCCAAAATCTCGCTGTTAACATATGCAAAACACACACCCTTTTAAAAACAGAGGCTTATGTTGTAATACTGGCAAGTTTTACTAGCAACCAGAAAAGTCATGCTAACTTCCTGTTGCTAATATCGGTTCTGGAACAAGGCTACATCCTTTTTGATAGAAGGATACAAAACCAATTTAAGATTAGAGCACAACCAGTATCTTCACTCTTGACTTAATAAGCCTCTCTTCTTGTCACATTTGATCAAGTTATGTTGAATACTATCAAAGTCAAGCTACTCATCCAAGTTGAGGATTACAAAGTAATTATTTCTGGCATCTTGATTCCGTCCTTCAAGAGATCGTTAGATTAGCCAGCTATGTATTGTTAATGGCAGAGATGATTAGAGGAGTTACCTTTTTTTGCATGGAACAACACAGTCTGCTCTATTTTCTGAGCCAGGTCGGTGGATTGATTCTTCAATCTGCATGCCATAGTATCCTTGGGCAAGATACTGAACCCAGAGTTGGAGTGTGAATCTGTGCACAAATATTAGACAAGGGGCTGAGGTACAGAAACAAGCACCTGCATGAATGTGTGTGATTGGCTGAATGAGGCTAGTGGGGAAAAGCACTTTGCATGCTCCGTTAGAGCAAAAAGGCATTATATAAATAACAGTCTATTTACAATTTACCTTAAAACACACTCTGTTTAAATATTTTAGGAAGTGCCTAAGCTCCAGAACACCCTTCTCTTCTCTTCGGGATCTACTGAATTTTAACAGTTTTCTTCTCAAGTTCTCAAGTTTCTTCTTTACCTCATCTTTCAAAGCAATGCTGGGATGTGTTTCTTACATTTCCTGCTTTGAAACTCAACAGGACCCAAAAGCCATGTCTTTTTAGGCCTGGCACACATCCTGAGAGCAGATGGACAGTTATAAGAGAACACTCTCATAACTAACTCACACCACACACTGATGATCCACTGCTTTGTGAGGCAGACCTTGCTGATGTTTTGTCCACTTCATTTGTTGACCTGCTTATGCAGACAGATAGAGCACAGGAAAGGACAAAATGATAGATTCCCAAACAGGGGAGATTTTTAATGCTCACTCAAGCTAGTGGAGAATTTCTTTTCAGCACCCTTGGAAAGAGCTGTTTACTTCCTGTTCATGCAGAAAAAAAAAAGCATCTTTGGGCATCATTGTGCATCATTATGCTTCTGAGGTAATTATCTCTTTGCTTTGTGGTTACTGACTTATGCAAAACACTGAACAAGGGGTTCATGGACTAGGTTTAACGAAAGCATCTACTAGTAAAGCTGCCACCCATGCAGTGCCGTTTAATGTTTAGATTGAAGCTGGGGTACTAACATTAAAAGCTGATCTATTATCAGCTGATGGGTATCCCTTCAACCTCCTCCTCTGTTCTCCTTTCCACTCTGTCCAATCACAATCTCTTCCCTCTTCATCCAAAAATTAAATTCGGTTCATCTTGATGCTGAATGGGTGGGATGTCACTGTTGCTAGGATACATCATTCTGGCGACTGGGTGCTTTCCTTGGAGGCTGAGAGGAATAAGAGAGAAGGGAATAAGAAAGGGCAGGCAATGATTGAAGGAGGAAAAGAAACAAGGTGGAGAGCAGTGAAAATAATTGTATAAAGAAGATGAGGGGTAAAAGCAACAAAGGGAAGGTAAGGAGGATCGTGGGAAAGAACAAAGAGGGAATGATCAACAATGACCTAACGGAAGGAGTAACTGCAAAGGAAGGCTGGCATAAAGAGTCTTAAAAAGCACTTGTATTATGATGCTTTGGCAATTTTGTCCTGCCATTAAAAGCCCTCTTTGAGAGTGAGAGGTAAGAGGTGGATTAGAACAAAAGGACAAAAAAGAGAAGGAGGGAAAAAAGGAGTGATTAAATACTAAAGTGATATCAGAAGAAAGGGAAAAGAACAGGAGGAGGTGATAAATGATAATGGAAACAACTTGCGTTTGTTTTATCATGATGCAATCTGCCTTTGTGTAGTCATCATTCTTGTCCTCTGCACAGAATCCTCCCCTTTGGCATTTTCCTGGCAACTGGCTGTCAGACTGATATTGCTGAGAGTGACTCAACAGTAATATTTTGCATTGCTAAGTGCTGTGTTACATAGTATGAGAAAGGTCAGGTACAAATGCTGGCAAGCTAGATTGAGATTATAATACCACTGATGTTAAAACAGGTACCGTGGGGAAAATCATTAATTGATCCTCTGATGAATGTGTAAGTTTTGCTTACTTACAAAGAAATCAACATTCTCTGATATGATGCCGTTTTATTTTAATGACAAAAGGCGGAATATCAACCAACGATCTTGAAAACACACATTGCATAAAAATCAGATATGGATTTGCACCTCATTAAGTATGAGTATTTTAACCCAGACAGAACTTTGGCTCCCTCTGATTACAATCAATTAACCAATCAATTACATACATTCCTGATCTCAACTCATTATGTATATAAATCACACCTGTCCACAGAATCCATTTCTTCCATTCTAGACCCTCCAGCACCATGGACAAGACCAAAGAGCTGTCCACTGACAACAGGGACAAGCCCTTCACAAGGCATTCATCTGTTCTGGTCAGATGAAACCAAAACTGAGCTCTTTTAGGCAAATAGTACCATGCAAATTAGAAATGAAAAGAAGGCTATGAAAGCTTATTAGCTAGCCAGTAAGCTACTGGGAGTGTTGTGGAATCAAGAGCAAGACGTCTTTAGCCTAATACTAATGCTGTGTATTTCAAAAAATATAATAATAAGAACAGAAGCGCAATTAAAAATCATACTAGATCAACAAACCAACAGAAACTCAAAGCTCATGAGTTAACTAAGAATTCAAAATAGAGAAACACCACAAATCCTTGTATTAAAAAGTTGTATACACAGCTTTTTTCAGCTATGAGAGAAAAAATCATTGTAGGCTTTATGGAGCTTTCTCATGTCATTCTGGAACAAGATGTGCTCTGTATTGCAGCTCACAGTCAGTTAGTGTAAAAAACATGGCTAAAATAAAAGCCATGAGCGGTGGGAGACATCAAGCATGGCCGCCAGAGGGTTTTTTCATCACCCGAGCCCCCTCTGCTCACTTTGGCAGCTGCTCTAGTCAGTAGGCTTAAATGGGTTAACAGACATAAAATGAGGTAATCTGCAGTGTTTGCAGTGCAGCGGGGTTGGTGAGGTTGCGATGGGTGCTGGCTCAGCGTTGTGTTTATCCCTCTGTGGTGTCGACAGAGCATAAAAGAACTGCTGCAGCGAGCCGCTCTCATTCACGGCCGGATTAGTGGAGCATTTAGTCGTCTTTTTATTATGATTTTTTCCTCCTTTCTTTTTTTCCTTTTACACTGCGTGCCTTGACAGCACACACATAAATACAATACTGAGTGACCTAGGTGATTAGAGGCAGTGCTGTCCATAATACCACCTCTGTATGCTCCATCCCTGCTTTCACTTCTCCTCCTTTAACATCTGGGGCACAGATGTAATTACTGAGCACCTAAAAAGTGCATTACAAAAAAACCCAAACAAACAAACAAAAAAGCTATTTGAAACTCATTTTTTGTAGACAGTACTTTATGAATATTATATATACATTTTCCTTTCACTGACAAACAATATGGAGGCTGGGTTCAGGTCCTGCCTCTGTCCCTCTCTGGCTCTCTGCATGCTTTGGATAATGATTTTCCCCCCTCTTGTCCAGGTTGGCAGAGCTGCAGCTATATTTAGAAAGAGGAATTGCTTTGGGGAACCCCTGTAAGTACAGCTGCCTTTCTCTCTGTCTCTCCCCTCGCCCTCCCTGAACACAAAATATACTCTCGAGCAAAGCCCTTCCTGGGATTTCTTACTTTATGCAGCATTAAAAAAAACATACTAAGCTTACACCATCTAATAAAAAGGTTTTCTTTTTCGCTTTTTTGAAACCTGCAAAATGCAATGTATTCTTTGACATTTGGCAACACTGTACAATACAGTCCTAGTACTGTCAGTATATATGTTTGGGGAAACATATGCATCACCTGAGGACCATCTGTTCCAAAGCACAGACGATGTTTATCCTCCTGAAAGCGACATGTTGGACTGACAGTAGCTGAGAAAGCTGTCGGGCTAATAAGTTGCTCAGACGTTTCTGCTTGGCACAGAGCCGCTGATGAACACACACCAGCTGCTGTGAAGCTGCAAAACATTATGCTGCTCACAAAAAGATTTTGTCTGCAAAATAGCAGATGATGGGAAATAACACACACAGTAATTACACAGGTGAGAAATGGCAAAGAATGTACTTTGATATAGATATTATGCAGATTCATATGAATTATTATTATATTTATACTTTTTTAATTGTTTGATCTTATTTTATAATGCAAATTACTGTGACTTTTCTCCTTGAAAAGTGCTATACAAATAAATTACTTACCTACATTACATACACAGTATTTGATTATTATTCATTAATTATCCTTTAATGTAACATGAATAAATGTATTAACTGCTGGGTAGCTTTACATATGATGACTCAGCATCATATATTAGATTTATATTTACCAATCTGTAAAGTAAAGCTGAAGTAAATGTGTAACCCATCACCACCACCACCTTTCCAGTGGTGTTGGGCATTCGTGCCAGGCAATTGTTTGTCACTGACATTTTACTTCCATTTGGAGAGGGAATCTATAGTTATTGTGTCATGAACTACATCTGTCATTCCTGTGCTGATACAGAAACATTACCAAAGACAAAATCTTTGCATACATCGTCATCCTTTCTGTTTCATTAATAGACTCCCGGCTCCTTTCTCAGGTTTCCATCATTTAGCTTTCCATCGGCATAAGAACAAAAGCTGACCTAATGTTGGCGTAAAGGCAGATATCATCAACACCGCACAGTTTGCTCCGATTGGGTTTCACTGCTGCAGCATTTTAACAGAGGCCTTGGACAGTGTGTTATACCAGAGCTGCATGTCCACAACCAGGATGGGATTTTGCCTGGCTGGTGAATTTTAACCTCTGAGGATGTTGGAGAATGCATAAAGGCACAGATGATCAAGTCAAATCAGGCTTGGAAGGCTCACTTTGGATAGCTTTTGAAAACATCATTTAGTAGCTAAAATTTGTATTTACTCGGGTTGTGTTTGTCTAATATTAAACTTGTTGTATGACTGGAAAAAACATGTAACTGTGATGAGTATGCAAAAAAAAAAAGTAATCAGAAGCAGGTCAAACGGCATCCATTTACAATGGAGTTAAAAAGAAAAACACATTACTTTGCTACTGTTTGCCAACACATTTGGAATAAAGCTCATTGGAGTTAAAAAAGTGTCAAAAATTAAATCATTAGAGGTCAAGATATCCTGAATTTCTTTTTTTTTTTTCAAAAACACTGGCTCCAACAATTCCTATAATACAACATAATGTCACACAGCATGGCCCTGTTTGAAATCAAATGCTCTTTCATCGTCTGCTCTGGAAGATTAGTTCGCTCCATGATTTGAAACATTTGTTTTCACAAATAGAATATATGTAATTTCCTGTTGTAAAATGTATTCCATCTTACTTACACTGGAGGTTCTTGCCTTAAAACAATCTTATAAATATAAGTCTGACATTCTCACAGGAGGAAATCTTAGCCCAAATAAACACTTGCTTTGTCTTTCTCTTTATCTCTTCTTTCTCCTGGCTGGCAGTCAGTGGCTGCATTAATTGAGCATGCTGCTATAAATAGACCAATCGCTTTCACGTCACTGGTGATTTCTTCTGTGTTTGTGTTGTTGACATATTTTGTGTGGGTTTGTAGATCGTTTCTGCCCCAGTCTGTGAGAAAGGATTTATTTGGTGCTCAGATTTGTATCTCCCATATAATTTCTTATTCAGCGTCAAATTAATCCAGACCTTTCGAGAACCACTTAATGACAGAAAGGTCAGCTTGCTCTTTTTCACCAATATTCTGATTCCCATTCAGCTTCATGTATTTTTCCACTGTACTTTTGGACTTTCTTTTCTCTGCAGAGTGCTGTTCTCTCATATGACCAAGGATATAAAGATCACTACATGCTTGCTCCCGTTAAATCCCCGCTGTGCCCTTTCAAACCTCTCACCTCGTACCCACTCTGCACTTGCTAATGAACTCCCTGAACTGTCAAAGTTGTTCTCCTCCTCTACTCATGCACGCCAAAATCTTCTCCCAGTTAGGTGATGTGTACGGCTGCTGCCTGACTCCTAACAGCTCTATCTGCATGCGCTGTCAGTGAGACTGATGGCTGACACAACAGAGAGGGATCAGGAGGAGGGGAGGTGGTGGTACTGTTTGGAAGTGTGTGTTTCTGTGTGTGTGTGTATGGGGTGGCAATCAAAGGAGGCCAGGTGATGACTCACAGATTTTGAAGCGCAGCCTCCTCTGGTTGCCAGCCTGCCTGTCTGTGTGGCTGACAATGTGCTGACTCCTTGCCGCCTTATCGGATACCCTGGTTGGTCTCGGCTCGGCTTGATTACGCTCTGTCCTGACCCAGACAAAGTCCTTTCTTGCATGCTCACATTTTGGACCAATTTAGGTGCTAACTCTGTTGCTATAAATACAGGAATATACAGTGTATGTTATCTTCTGCATATGCTGATATAAATGCATAGATTTGTCTGACCCTAAGAGGAAATCTCTAAGCTACATCTGTCATTGCTGTCCAGACATTACACAGCATACCTTATGTATCATTATGTACCAGGTTACCTATCTGTGTGTTTCGTTTGGCAATGACCAACAACAAAACAAAACATAGAGTCCAAAAATACAGTTCTGTGGATGACCTGGGGGTCGGCAGCACAGGAGTAGGTGAAGTAGTGAGTAGTGAGTAGTGGCCACGTGGAAAGCGGCGGCGACTCATCAGTTCAGGGGGCTGGTCACGTAGAACGTGGTGGCAAGTCAACAGTTCAGGGGGCCGCCCAGTTCAGGGTGACAGTGAGGACCTGAATGAGGTCGAACAGGAAGTGGACGGGCAGGCCATACTGGATGTGGATGAGCAGGACCAGATGGCACAGGTCCAGATTGCGGCATGGGAGCCGCAGGCGATGAGGCACGACCAGACGAGGCAAGACCAGCGGTGGAGCAGCCTTTAAACAAGGTAGACAGAAAAAAAGGATAAAATGAAATAAAATAATTAAATAAATGAAAAATTTATTGAGTAAATAATAATAGTGCATGCTCACCATGTGTAGCCGGCGTGGGTATACACACAAACTGATATATACACTCACCCATGGGAAAATACCCTTATATTAGTTTAAAAAAAACCCCAAAACAACCAAACAAACAAGGGAACGCAGTGCTGAAAGAACAGGTACAATGCAGTGAGACAATAGGTTTTAAGTTGGTTACACCAGGGTTTCAGGCTTGAGTTCAGTCCGAAGATTCCAAGTCAGTTAGAAAGGCATCCGACAAAACGGCTGTAGCAATGAGCTGTGCCCTCCTCCATTTCAGACAATCTAACATCCACATCTCCATCTCCTGTCCTTCCATTGAACAGTCCAGCACATGCAAGCTCCCCAGGCTGTCTTCAAAAACCACAACAGCACGTATCCCGTACAAATTAGATGTCACAATCCTGGGTCATTTGACCCAGCGTTTGTTTTTATATATTTTGATGTTTATGGTTTATGTTTAAGTTATCTAAGTTCATTTCTATTATGCCTAGGTTGCCATATATAGTTCATTGTTTATTAGATTCCCCTTATGTCTTCACCCCCTGTGTTTAAGCCTCTCTTGCCCATCATGTGTTTCATGTATGCATGTCTTATGTTGTCAAGCCTGTGTTGTCATGTCTGTGTCTCATTATGTTTCCTGTTTTATTTTGAAGAGGTCTGGTGTCCCATGTTCATTGTGTTTAATTTCATTTCTCCTGTCATTATGTTCATTCTAATCAGCTGTTTCTCCATGTGTTTCCACTTCTCCTGATCACCTCCTGTGTGTATTTAGTCTGTGAGTTTAGGTCATTGTTAGTTTTGCCTTTGCCTTTTGTTTTTGTACTGTTGACCAGCCTACAATAAACGGCTCGCTTTCAGTTAATATTAAGTCTGTTTCCATAGCTTGTTTCATCTGCATTTGGGTCCACTTTTCAAATTCCACAGTCTGCATCAACCAGACTGAACGATCAGACCACTCATGGACCCAGCAGACTTGACCCTCTCAGAGTGTCTGGAGGAGATGGCTTGGATCCAAGCGATCCTCAACCGTGTCCTCACGGCACCCGACTTGAAGAGCAAGGGCGTAATGGTTAATGTTGTGGAGGCAATTATGAAGAGGGATCCCCGCCTCCTCCAGCTCCCAGAGTCATTCCTTCTCCTCCAACTATTCCTTCTTTAATTGATAGTTCTCTATCTAGGGATTCAAGGACGGATCTAAAGAACTATGAAAAGGTGGACTTTCAGCATTAAAGTCAGCCGAATTATGTGAACTGTCTTCCCTGTCACAATTGGAGATTAAAGACTCTGTGGTGGGCTTACCTGTGACAGGGGAAATGAACTGTGTCCAGAGACCAAGGAATTTTGAAACTGGTCCATCCATAACCATTAACTTACTTTCCAGGAACTCTGAGACACTTTCTGGTGACAATGTAAAGACTGGATTTTCAGCTCTAATGCCAGTTAAGACTGTTGTAAGACAGGTTGCTATGAAATCAAACTGGGCTCCTGTGGGTCTGAGATGCGAGCCAGGTTGGATCCAGAGTGTGTGTCGGAGGACTCGATGTGCTCTGGATCCCCAGGGGTGCTCGTTTCTACTCCCACTGGGGGCTCAGAAGAAGTCGCCCAGCCTTCGTCTATGCCAGCTGGAGGCTCAGACAGACCCAGCCAGTATCTTCATGTGCCAGCTGGGGCTTCAACCAAGCCTGTCCAGCATCCTGTCACATCAGCAGGAGGTTCACCTCCTGCTTCACCGCCTGTGGCTTCCACACTGTCGCCTGCAGCGCCACCACCTCCTCCATCGCCTGCCACACCATTGTCTGGTCCAGATCCAGCACCTGTGTCTGGGCCCGCCTGCCCACGACCACCTCCAGCGCCGCCCGCCTGCCCACGACCACCTCCAGCGCCGCCCGCCTGCCAAGCCACCAGAGGGTTCTCAGCCACGCCTACACCGGCGCAGTTTTCCACACGGTCGGCCTCCTGATCTGCTCTGTTGCCGCCGCTGGCCCTGCGGTCGGCCCCCTGATCCATCTGATTTTGGATTCCTGTGCCGTCAACCTCCAGGTCAGCCCCGTGAACCGTGCTACTGGACTTCCTTGGAGTCGGGGTTGACCTCCTGAGTTATGTTCTTGGACTCTTATGCCCTTGTGTTTGGACTGAGTGCTCCAGATTGTTTTGTTTTGTTGGCTAGGCTCAACCTCAAGCTAATGCTTCAACCAGACTGTGACATTAAATAGGTACAGTCATAACTGTTCATCGTCAGCCATCTCTGAGGTTACTATGAAAGTGGGATATTAAGCCCTTCTTCAGGTGGTGATTTATTGCTATGTCCTCTAATGAGGTTAGAGTGGGCAGTGTTTAGAGATTTTTGAGTTTTTGAAATAAAGCTTCTGATTTGAAGAAATTTGAAAAAAATGTTTAGTTGGAATGTCAAATTTCTGTGTCAAGTCATGAAGGCACATTAGGGTGCCCTTATTAAATAGGTCAGCAACTATGCAGAAACCTCTGGTGGCCCACATTTTTAAACCCCATATCTTTCTGACTGGGTCCAAAGGCCTTATTGCCCCAGATAGGTGAGAACTGGGATAGTGTTGGTGCTTTGTTTTTAAATTTATGTGCATCGAACCGTACACGAAAGGTTTTTTTTTTTTTTTTTTTTTTAAACAAATGGATTCATTTTTTTATATTTTGCTGAATACAGGTAAGAACTGAGCGGTAAGGGGGTAGTGCTTGTCCTTTCTAAATTTACCCAAGATAACGTTGTTGCTAAAAAACCAGCATGAGGTTGACGAGAGCTGGGCAGCCCAGTAGTACCA
>VOQK01043149.1:84440-95741 GCA_015052645.1 Benitochromis conjunctus | reverse complement strand
GATGCTGAAGTGATACACCTTGATAAAGCATCCATATGATGAGTAGACCCGTTAGGATTAAAAGTTCATTGTCAAGAAAAGTTCTGTGCTGGTGTTATCACAATTTCTCCTGTGGCAGCCAAGTGAAGAAAATAGAGGTTAGCTTTTTAATGTGTAGTGGTTCTTGTTCTGTTTTCAGTTGCTTCCTTTAGTGCAGGGGTGGGAAACTCCAGGCCTTAATGGCCGGTATCCTACAGGTTTTAGATGTCTCATGATCCAACAGAGCTGATTTATATGGCCAAATTACTTCCTCAACATGTCTTGAAGATCTCCAGAGGCCTGGTAATGAACTAATCATTTGATTCAGATGTGTTGACCCAGGGTGATATCTAAAACCTGCAGGACACCGATCCTTGAGGCCTGGAGTTCCCCACTCCTGCTTTAGGGGATTCCACAGCGGGTCATCTGCCTCTGTCTTATCATATCCCTAACATTGTTCTTTGTCACAGCAACCCTCTGCATGTCCAATACATCTATGAATCTTCTCTGTGGTCTTCCTCCTGCCTGGCAGCTCAATATTAAACACCTGTTGTCAAATATATTGACTGTCCCTCCTCTGTACATGTCCAAACCATCAGCTTGCCCTTCCTAACTTTGTCTCCAAACCGCTCAACCTGAGCTGTCCCTCTGATATACTCATTTCTAATCTTGTCCATTCTGGTCGCTCCTAATAAAAATCTTAATATCTTCAGCTCTATCATTTACAGGTCAGCCTCATGTCTTTTTGACAGTGCCACTGTCTCCAAACCATACACCATTGCAAGTCTCACTACCATTTTGTAAATCTTTCCTTTCACTTTTGGTGACAGTTGTCTCTACCCACTCCACCCTGCCTGAACTCTGATCTTCACTTCTCTGTTGCGTTGGTTGTTGACCCCAGGTATTTAACTCATCTACCTTCACGATTTCTCCACCTTGTATGTTGACCTTTTGACTCCTTCTCATTTACACGGACACTTATTCGGTCTTGTGTCTAGAGAATCCCGCCTGACCTCATCTGTCAATCTATCAGTCACTAATGCAAAGAAGTCAGAGCTGATGCCTGATAAATCCCATCCATACCTTGCACCTTTTTGTCACTCCTACTGCCTCGCTATGTCCCCATGTCCCTCGAATGTCCTGCACGACCATCATATAATTCTCTGCCGCTCCTGACTTCCTCATGCTGTACCACAGTTCTTTTCTTGGCACCCTATCGCATGCTTTCTCTAGATCCACAAAGACACAGCACAGCTCCTTCTGATTGTCTCTATATGTCTCTATCAACACTCCCAAAGCAAACATTGCATCTGTAGTGCTCTTTCTCAGCATGAAGCCATGCTGCCGCTCACTTGTCACCCCTCTTCTTAACTGAACTTCAACAGCTCTTTCCCATATTTTTTTATGGTATGAATTGTTATGTATGTCACTCTGTAGTTACTACATCTCTGCACATCATGTGCGTCCTTGAAAACTGGTACCAGTACGATTCTTCTCCATTCCTCTGGAATTTTCTTACTCTACAGGATTATGCTAAACAATCTGGCCAAAAAGTCCACTGCCCTGTCTCCAAGACATCTCCACATCTGCACACCTCCACAGTTATGTCATCTGGGCAACCACCTTTTTCACTCTTCATCATCATCATAGCTGCCCTTACTTTTTCCTTACTAATCCTCTACACTTTCTTTCCTCCACCTCTCAGGTTCTCGCACGTTTTCTTCATTCATGAGCTCTTCAAAGTACTCCTTCCATTTTCTCAAGACATCTCATTACTCATTAGTACATTTTCATTTATTACACATACAACTCACTAGCAAACTAGAGTTTTACTTTGCCAGTTCTCTCAGGAAGTAGGCTCCCAGTACTGCTGTCCTGTCTACTTGTGGTTGGACTTATAAAAAAGTGTGGGCATGTGTGTGTACACATTTTTACCCCAAACCATGATAATAGTATCTAGACGTAACCAAGTATTTGATTCCTAAAGTTAATCAACCAGCATCTAACAACAAATGTCCTACACAGGATCTTCTTTAAAGGCTTTTTGTTTGTACACCTCCCGCGACACTACCAACATCAAAATTTGTGAGTTTATATGCCTTCTTGTCAAACTATATGCTTTTCCACAGCACTGCTTTGTATGTTGGACAAGCTCAAACTGGACAAGTGGTGAAAAATTGGGTGAATGGTTAATGATGCTAACTACTTCCATGTGTGTTATGAAGACAAAGGGTCCTGACCATGACACCATGAGGAGTTAGGAGTGGGAATGTGTTGGTAATTTGACTAATTTTCCTCTCTCCATTTCACATCTGGAGTGTGATTATTGGTGACAAATACACTTTTTTACCATAGTTGTGGCTTGTGTTCTACATATAACACAAAGAAGCATGCGGGAAAAACCCACATAGTAAAACTGCAACTAAACTATCAGAATAAACAGTGATTAGGGCAGTGAAAGTTGTAGTTAACACTAGTCTATGCAATGTTTACCTCATTGCCACCACATTCAAAGCACAACTATTAACCATTAACAATCTTTACCGCTTATTCAGTTCAGGGTTACAGGGAGTAAGAGGGTGAACCCTATTCCAGCTGTCTGAGAGGTACACCCTGGATGGGTCAGTAGTCCATCACAGGGCTAACACAGAGAGACAAACAACAGTTTATGTTCACAGTCACACCTGTGGCCAATTTAGAATCATCAGTTAACCCACAAAGCACAAAGTCTTTGGACTGTTGGAGGAAGGTAGAGCACCCAGAGAGAACTCATGCAAACTCCACATAGCAAGGCTTCAGCCAGCTGATGGAACAGAACCCAGAACCTTCTTGCTTATGAGGTGATAGTGCTAACCACTGCACCACTGTGGTACCGTTTCTAAATTACTACCCTGAAAATAAGACCTTCCTGAAGAAAAAAACACACAGTTCTTGAGCCGCTGCTTGAACTACTGTGATGTGTGTAGTACAGGGTTTAGGTATTACTAACAGTGTCAGTGCTATAACTGCAGTAGATAAGCATCAGGAACTTTTCTTTTTCAGAAAGTCTACTAGATAGAAGATGCTTGCATTATTTAAAATAATTGATTATTATAGTCTAAGTCACAGTGCAAGAAAGCTGTAATGGCCACAGTTACCATTCCTTATCGAGGTGAGTAAATAGTTTTAGCAGTCCTGTCAGCATCAAGCTTGATATTTATTGCAGATCACTTATCTATGACACAGTTGACAGCGACAACACAAGCAGGAAGTCAGCGATATGAGCATTGCTGGAAACCTCCAATCATGAGAAGACAGACAAGTAAGCAGGTCTTCATTGTACCTGTTTGCACTGCACTCTAGATGGGCTTCTCCCTGGCCCCTGCAATTGCCATTGCATCAATATCTCCTGTTTAATGAATCTAACAGACTGGAGATAAACGGATCAATTGAAGCTGTCAATGTTGAACCAGTGTTACAAAACAATTTTTGTTTTTTGCATTGAAAGTCAGCCTGAGTATAACTTAATTTATGTTTCTTCAGCTGAAATAGAAGATGACTACTTGGGAAGACATTATTTATATTGGTCAGAGTTTCAGCTATGGTAGAGACGTATGTCAAGATGACACAGTCAATCTGCCACTTGGTTTGTTTGTTCATCCCCCCCCCACACACACACACTTTATTATTATTTTTTTTACAGGGGAAGACTGTTTTGTGATTAGTGTTAACTACCAAAACAATAGTATAAAAACACGTGCTAAGAAATTAATACGTTCATGTTCACGTTAATACGTTCCTGACCACATTCACAAAAGATAGTGAATGTGGTCAGGATTATAGTACTTGTAACATAATAACTGTAATTATTATTACTACCTTAGCACGCTAGCAAAGATTAGCATTCAGCCTATACACTAAAGTACCCACATAGCATCAAAGAGTGACACAGCTTCCGAGTGAGAAAAATGAAAAACAATGCAGAAGGAGTGTCTCAAACCTGATTTCTATCTGAGAGTCACCAGATGGTGATTGTTGTGTTTGCAACAAGTCATTCAATCCTATAGAAGTTTCCATGCATGGGCTTTTCTTTTTCTTTTTAAGATTTTCCTAATGAGTTTATGATCCAGGCCACGCATTTTGGGTCACTGTGAAAACAAATACTATCTTTCAAAAAGAAAGATGATCGTACATGCTCAGTGTTTAATGACTTTTGATTGACAAGTTTATTATTTTTGTTGGCATACAAAAAAGTTACAGATTTACTACAGTATTATTAAACCAAAAGCATAACTCATTTATACCTAAATAAATTCCACCTTTTCATTCCAGGTCAACTGAAATGGGAACGTATTGATCAGATTATATTTCTGACTGTCTGACTACATTTTTAAATAACAAGAAAAAGTCATGGATGAACCAAACAGCACAAATACTATCCAAAATTAGGTTACTTAAACCAATAAAACTCACATATGACATCAGAGCTGTAAGCCACAAGCTATGAAGTTCATAAAAAGCATAAGATCCACGCCATTGCACAGAGAGACCTTTTCACATCTCTCTCTCTTTCTTTTGAGAACTTGTATTAATCGTGTGATTATTTCATTTTTCAAGATGTTACTTTTTCCCTCCAAGTTTTCCCATTAAAAGTTTCCTTGATTTCTTTCCTCTGAGAGACACAAAAGGAGAACAATTAAGAAGGAATTTTATCAGATTTTCTTGTGCTACAAAGTTAACACTGACTTGACTGTGGGGTTAAAAAGCTTGTGAGATGCCCAACAATATTCAGTTTTTGTTATGACTTGAACTAGTTGTCTTTATTTTTTGCCTGTGTTGCTGTTTACACTTACAGGTCCACAAATTCATGTGTAGCTCTTAAAGAACTAGAGGCTGGAAAAAAGATTGCTAACTGACTGCAGTCTGACAGACAAAACAAACTAGAGGGGGTCGTGTAATTCACCGAGTATGAGAGTTTATATTAGGATTGTTTGCAGGGAAGAACACAATTCATTAGTCAACAGTTGTGGTAACATTTTGCTGATGTTTGTGTGTGTAAACCATAGGTTGCAATAGAACGTGATCCTCAATTAGTGGAAAAAGGAAACTCATTAGGAAACAATTACAGTCACACATCCACGCGAATCCCCACTGAGCAGTCTCGCTGCTTGTCCCAGGTTGTGAAATGAAAATCTGAAGATGGAGAAAGTGAAATGCATCACTCTGCACCTGTGATTCCTCTTCCAGATCTCCACCAGCTGCAGCCCATTAACGGCTGGAGGTAAAGGTTAAGTTTAAGTATCTATTAAGGATAAAATAGAAAATAGTTTTCAGTGAAAGGTACCTTGTTTAGGTTGTTGCCATCACGACCTGGATAAGAGGCGGAAAATAGATCGATGCATGGATGGATGGTTGGAAAATTCTGCGCGTTTTTGTGGAACCAGAGAAGAGCAGTGTTTAGATCTCACTAGGCCTGAAAATAGCATTCATGTTGCTGCTAACATCGAAGCATACATTCAACAGCTTTCTACCTAAGCCGTTGAAGATGTTACACAGGCCAGTGGATCAGTACAGTATAGCGTGAAAGTGGTAAATCGCTAGATGAAATGTTGATTGGCACAAAGATAGACTTCGAAGACTTCAAGATTTAATATAAATCAGGAGCTGCTCATAAAACTTTCCTCCGCCTTGCGAGTTGTTGTGGGAGATGTTGACCACAGTGTATGTGTATTTGTGTATTTGTTCCACGCCAAGTGTGGCTTCTTTCAATTGACAAGTCTTTATAGCTGAATGAGACGAGACATGAACATATGAAAAGGCAAGAATTATCCTTCAGGTACCCTCAAAGTTGTCAGTCATGTGGTGTTGCTTGCTATATTCATCATGCAAAAAGGATTTATTGGCAGTCCCCAGCGTCAGACATCACACTATACAGAATGAATAACAACACATGACATTATTTTCTTAGCTGAATTTGTGCTTTTGAAAATGTGGACATGAGGGAGAGTGGCATTTTCCATTCTCTGTGTCATCTGCTAAGCATAAATTGTATGTTGTCATCTGATTACACCGTATCATTTTGACCAGTGATTTGAATGCTGAGAGCTTGTGTTGCCTGTAAAATGATGTGTAGCGTTACCCTGGCATTTGTTCAACACAAGCATGCATTAGCATGTGAAGAGGCTAAGAAAAAACAAACAAGCAACAAAGATTCATAACTTTTTTACCAAAGATGTGATTTCTGTGTATACAGACTGTTAAATCAACATACGCTTAAGTTACAGATACACTAAAACAATATTATGCAATATTGTGTATAATACAAAACTATGCATAGAATCGAACAGAATAAGACATTCATTTTGAAATAATGAGCATAGTTACCATATGGTTGGAATTTGTCAAGGAGTTTGACATATGGTTAAAAAGTATGCATTCAACAAAATAGCATTAAATTAAATTGCAGCTGCTGTGAGGTAAATGTGTTAGTCATCTTCTCCGACACATATTTATTGTCAACTTCCATGACAACTTTTAGAATACACAAAAGCCTCTGTTTTGATTAGCACTGATGGGATATTTACTAGTTTGAAACTGATAAATAACCCATTATACGAATGCGGTGAGAAACGCATGAGGAGCTCTCCAAGTCTCGGTCACTGCTGACAAGCGTCATTTGCTTGAGTTTGAGACACAGTTTGTCCCTTTTATTTGCTTCTTCTCTGTTTTCTGTCCAGGGTCCATTCTCGACATTAGAAATATTCTTTTGCATTTACAGAACACATCTATGGCACCTCATCCTGAGGTAATGACTCATTCTCTCTTGTAGACCAATGATTAAAACTGATAAGTGGGTGTTTTTTTTTTTTTTTTTACATAAAAATCTAGGTGCAACAATTACTGGACACCTACAGGGTGATATTAGCATTTTTCACAGGAGGCTGTATTTTTACTCATAATGGCTTTATTAACACAAATTCTTTAATGATGACAGGTATCCAGTAGATATAGCGCTATAGAGTGATATTTAGCACAGTGTGTGTCTGTATGAGGGCTGTCTTCTCTTTAACTTTTCACGATTAGTTTTACTATCTTTTTTACTGTGTAATATAAAGTGAAGAAAC
Source organism: Benitochromis conjunctus (assembly GCA_015052645.1). Lineage (NCBI taxonomy): Eukaryota > Metazoa > Chordata > Actinopteri > Cichliformes > Cichlidae > Benitochromis > Benitochromis conjunctus. The sequence goes on along the minus strand of VOQK01043149.1, from coordinate 88,620 downwards.
AAAACTTTAAAATGCTGAGTTTTCAAATGTGGAAATTCAAATTTTCTAATTTTGGCACATCAGTGGATTTGGTCCAAGAACACAATGTGAAAAATGCCTGCAAAGTATTCTTAAACCTTCTTCGCACTACAGCCCATCACACTAATTTCATTCATTTCTGTGGGGGGAAAAAATGTCACAAAACGGTGTGGAACCAGTAACACTACCACACCTAACTACCTCGTATCTGAATCTTACATTTTTACGCAGAGCGGAATCAGTATATTACTGGAACAACCGTGCAAATGACAAATTAGCCAGATCCCTTTTTGTAAATGTGAAGCCGCTTGGCTACTGCATGATAAAAAACTGCCATGTAGAAGTCTGACCTTTAGAATGACACACTAGAGTCTCAGTATGTACAACATGTGGGCATTTTCTTGCCATCCTCTCTCTTCTTCATGAGCTGTCCTCGCTGTCAGAGTCATAATTACTACAAGATATAAATTAGTTCAATGTAGGTTACACTCATGTTGATCCAGACATTTTTTTTCAAGCTGCGGTTTCTCCAAGTGTGTAGCTGCACATCGAGTACTGTATGGAATCATTAAATATGTCACAGTTGGCTGGAGTCTAGAAATCTCGCAGCCTGATAAAAGATAAGTGACATCAAACCTCTGAGGAAATGGTATTTAATTGCACATGGGCTATAAAAATAGTAATCCCGTAGAAATAAACTGACACTTCAAAGCCAGCTCGTGGAGTCCTGCATTTATATATGTAAACGAGTTACTCAGGACAAACAAAAAGAAATCTGAGAATGTAACTCAGGATCACCTGACACATACAGTTAAAGCTTCTACGAATAAAGATGACCTTTGAGTGCAAGATCGCCCAGGTCAAAAATATACAAATCAATTTGATGTGATCTGGAAAAAAAAGTATTGGTATTTGAGCGCAGTCAAGTATCTTATAACTTTGTATTGCTTCATTCATACTGCACAAGGTCAAATCAGCCTGTGCACTGAGCAGAGAAGGATCTTGCTCGACTTTCTTTCCCTGGTTTGACCAGGATCTATTTCAGCTACTACAGGCAGCCTTCTGGCTTTCACATCAGTAAGAAAAGAGAATGGGAGGGAATGTTTGACCTTTTTCGGTGCACAGTCTGGAAAGTGATATGTGATTCAAATGTGTCAGGGAGAAGAAAAAAATGGGGAGAGGCAGAAAGCAAAGGGAGAGAGCAAATTACAGTCCAAGGGAAGGTTTGAAGACAGAAGAGACATTTCTTATAAGGCGGTTCTTGCAACTTCTGACATCTTGAAACTCTAATCCACCCAGGATATCTTTTTTGATCAAACAATGTGTCAATCAATATTCAAGGGATTATCATGAATGGCATTATACCTCCTAAAATGCCAACCATAAGGCAGTAACGGATGTGCTGTGCGCATGAAAAAGGTTTTGCAGTAATTAGGAGGGCTCAGTAGCAACTACGGGATATCTTTGGGGTTGCCATATGGCGAATCAAAAAAATTACCTTGAGCAAGCATTTATATTTTAACTCATAAACTCACAGCTGTAAAGTTCCGTCTCAACACAAATCAAAGCACCTTGTTACAGCCTTGTTAAGTGATATAAGGCAAGTTTCTCGGGGGAATTCAAAGATTTGAATACAGTGAAATCTGTTCCAAAGAAAATCATAAGCATTTCCTATTCAGTTCACTCGCATGTATTTGGATTTTTAAGTTGGAGATGCCTGATTAGAAGGTCTGATTAGTATTCAGGGTCCACAGCATGTGTGATGCCAATTATCCACCGGGTCATTACCACTCTGGAGAGAAGTCGCACTAGCAAAAGGCATTTAAGGAAAAAAGGCCTAAATTTTCATCAGCAGTTGCAGTGGCTCTTTGACAAAGTACAAATGAAACCAGTGTTCTCAGTGGAACAAAAGAAAGAGTGAGCTGAGATAAAATAGAAAATGATTGGTTTCTATTTATACAAAACATAGGTAGATGACCTCATCTTTGTAAGCGCAGCCCAAAATTTTGACTTTAAGTAACACAAAGCAGTTCCGGCACGGAGTAAAAGCCCTCTAAAGACTTGATTATTGCACAAGTCAGTGTCTGCGCACATTTGTTTAGCTGGCAGGTGGTAGAGCGCCTCAAACAGAAGGTTTCAGCTTGTGTGATAATAGCCTCACTAATGTTTTGTCTGAGTCAGCTGATTACGTGAACTGAGATAGAAAGTAGTGCAAAATTTCAACATTCATTAGAGTATGGGGAAAGCATGTTTTTCCTATTAATATAGATGCTTACACTGTGTACGCTGTTCACAGACTGCAGGAAAAGACATCACTGACAGTCAAAGAGCTCTCACACTCTGAACTGGCCTCTTATTAACACTGCTTCTCACCAGCATAGGTTTTCTCACTTGTACTAGTGAGAGCCATAACAGAAAATTGCCCAAATTATGTTTACCCCAATAGTGCTTTTAAAGTTTAAATTTCCCAAATTGTTTCTCCTCAGCATTTCTTTAAATAAAAGGAAGAAGTTTCATATTAAATAATTAAGATGTAATTACAGAAAAACTGCTGCTTAACCCTGCTGATTACAGCCTTCAGCCATGTTTGCTGCTCCTTACTTCTATCAACACAGAAGTTGTGTTTATTACCATCCACCTCCAGCTATACTCAGACCTCCTTTAAGTTTAAATAGATAGATAGATATTACTTGTTTGAACTTGTGTTTTGATACACACGAAAAATAAACATATTTGTTCCTTGTATTATTTATGAAGCCAATTGAAGAGTAAGAACAAGTCAATAAGGTGAGTAATCTGATTGACTTCACCTGGTGTGTGGGGAATCATTGGGCCTAAGGTTTGGACACTTCCCTTAGGCTCTCTCTTCGATGTGAGTTTGTAGGAGGTAAGACCTACATTACATACTAACATACTACATTATTCATCACTTGTCAGTGACTTGACTGGCAGAGACATAAGCTGCAGCTGATTTAAAACAGACTTAATAAGACGATAACAGAGTCCAGATCTATGGTAGAATTGGAATTATCAGCCATACAGCAACTAATTTTATCCCTGTCTAATGTTTATATCACCATCGTGTGACATTTAACACATCTGTTAGGAGAAAGAAGCTTTTTCTGATCCATGGAGCAAAATATCCCCGTGTGTGGAGTTCTGATAGGGTTGGTAATCAATACCAGTGTTCTAAAAGTTGCTTCAAAATATTTTTTGGCTTTCTGGTTTACTTTTTGTCCAGTACTTCTAATTACTGCTCATTCACCTGTCTCACGCATACAGAAACCCGGAGAGACGTGACAAAGGTGGAAATTTCTACCAAATTGAAGCATATTTCTCATTTTCCAGATAAAAAAAAAAAGTCCAGGACACACGTACCACACAGGTTCCCAGAGAGCAACTAAAGGCAGGTGATGAGTTCCTAATGACTGCAGTTGGCCAGCAGAGCAAGAAAGTGTTTCACCACCACAGACAGTTATGTTGTCACTTTTCTTTCTACATCAGGGTGTCAAGCTTTAAACTGAAGTGACAGATCACTCCTTTAGCTGTTCTCTTCCAGCTAAGGACACTGACGGCTGCATCCAGAGGCAGAAAGGTCAGGCCACCAGGTTGGTTGTGCTAATGGACTGCTGACCAGGCAATAAGCCAGCCTCTCAGGAGACATTCGCAGCCTACTTCTCACCTCAACTGTGCCGGTCCAATGTCCTTTGCATCACTTTCATCACCACTTGCCAAAACTGGGGCATATTCTCATTTTGCTTGATTCCCCATTCACACATTGGTTCTTCTTCAGCTGAGCTGCCGATGATGCACTGTGTCGTCTTAGTTGTCAAGCTAAGTTGACCCAGAGTTGTGTGGCTTATCATGTTTTAAGACTTGAAGCTCAAATCATGGCTGAGGCATTTGTGAAAGTCCACCTCAAGATGGCAGTGTTCACCACGACAGGCACTGAGCTCAACAGCTTGCCATTTCTCAGCAACAGCACCAGCACTGAGCCCAGGCTTAAATTGAGGGTTATCTCCTGCATTGAAATTAAGTAATGATTGGATGGAAGCAGGTAATAAATGATGTCTGGATCTGTATGGCTCAGTCTGATTTGCATTTTATGAAACTGCTATTTTCTACTTACCTTATAACATTCGGGGCGACTCGGAACAGTTCA
>VOQK01043149.1:73649-84420 GCA_015052645.1 Benitochromis conjunctus | reverse complement strand
CTCGGAGCACCACAGCGAGAGGCAGCAAACTTAAAATAAGAAGTGCAATTCACCCGTTAAACAAAGAACTCCGGCCACACGCGGCTTTGTAGCTTTGATGACTAGGATAACTGTCAAGGTTATTTCTTATAAACAAACGCTGACGACTGGCTGCAGGGTGCTAAGTGCGGTGGACGGAGCGTGAATATGCACTCGGCGCAAACATGCTTAGACAACGGATTCTCTGTTTAGAGTGCAATTATAACTGACGCTCACACAAGGCTTTATTGTATATGCCAGTGTTTATTCTTGGCAAGTCAATATGCACGGGAAACCGCCATAGCGCATCTTTCTAATGTGCTTCAGTCTAGTGGCTTTTATGTCCACCCCAATTAGGCTATTGTAGCCTACCTGACAACAGCCTAACAGGTTGGCGTATGCTTTTGATGCGTCCCTTTAGAGCCAATGAGTGTTATCTGCTTTTATATAATCACACACACACTGTAAAAGCTAGAGGACATCCACTCTCTCTTTTTTCTTTTCTCTCTCTGTCTTTTTTTTTTTACACTATCATCAGCAGCATTGCCAGCTTCATCATCATCATCGTCATCATCCTCTTCCAGCCCAGCCACGGGGTTTTTGGTTAAGCGTCTCTTCAGCCTGCAGCATCTTCGCGGAGAATCTCACCGCGGACAGCCCCCCGGTTCGCGTTAAGTGACGTGACTTCGGGCCAATCCCGTTCTCGCTCGGGTTGCCAACGCCATTGAAAGCGAGGGGCGGTGTCCAATGACGAGGGTCGGCCGGGTGGGGGTGCGGGGTGGTTAGTCGGTGTGGTGTGCATCGCCAACCCCTCCTATGGGTTTACACAGAGTTAGTGCAAGATATTCTGCTCTGGGAGTGAGAGTGCAAGGATAAACGCCACACACACGCTGCGCATCCGTGTCACACTGAGCAGCCGTTACATTAAGGCTGGTGTTTCTAAGTGGGATCGACTCTGAGCTTTTACACCCTTCTTGTTGTTTTTTGTGTGTCTTTTTTCATAAATGTCCTCGTGATCTTTTTTTTCCTTTCTTTTTAACCTTGAGTCTGATTATTGATGGAGCTCCGTGAACTTGAAAGATGATGGGACACGCGTGTCTCTTTTTGGGTTCACCTCGTCTGCGCCTTAACCTTCACAGGTAGCCGGGGAGAAAAGGAAAGAAAGAAAGAGGGGAAAAGACGCCGGTTCTCTCTGGACATGCACAGGAGATGAGCATTGATTTTGGGACCCGTTTAATTGAAGACACCGCAAACCACTGACCACCTTGCTGTGTCTGCTGGAGAGCGACGCTGATCACCGCAATCACCGCAGGTCGCACAATTAGATCCAGTCAATTCCTGAAGTTAAATGGGGGGAAAAGGAACTGCGACATATGCAGCTTCTAATTTACCCCAGTTTCTGCGACCGGCTGCTTTTATCTAAAACCTGTACTTGTGTCTGATTAACCCAGTGCTGCTGGGTGATTGTTATTATTATTTTTTTTCCTGGAGCCAAAAGCAGATCGTCAGAGGAGGATATCTTTACCTGAATGAACTACTGTACTACTGTGGATGAGAAGACTATGAGCTGACACACTCCAGTTTTTCTTCTGTGCTGCAACCGATTTGGGTATGTAATACAAGCATAGGTCTCTTTTGCCCACTAAGAATTCAAAATCTCGCTGAGCTTACTTTGTAGGCTTCATTTATGCTTATTCACTCGTTAAGCAGCCCACTCACAGCCTAAGCTCTTTAATTTTGACAGTTTAAGTGGAAAAATTAATAAGACTGTGTAATGTGTTGTGAAGTTTTGTTGCCGTGGGGGTGTTCGAGGCACCGAAAATTCATAGTGACCGTAAAACGTAGGGGATGTAGAAAGAGAGTAACAGACATTAATGGCTGCTTAAAAGGTTAATGCAGTTTATTTTTGGATTTTCATTTTGCTGTTTGAATGAGCTCATGATTTGTGGCTATGTTCAGATTTAAGAGTAAATCCCAAAGAAGAGAAAAAATATACAGTGCACGAATCAGCTGACTGTGAGGAGAGGATTGGATGATTGTTAATTAAATTTATTTACTGTGCATAATAAAGTTACTTCACTGAAGGGAATCTCTGTTGTCCTGTATTCATAGGTTTATTCGTGGAAGATTCCTGCCAGGAGTCACTGTCTGTAACAACACAAAGAAACCTTTGAGTTTAGAAGGCTGGAAGCATATTAACACTGTTATGGATCTAAAAGACTATTACCTGTTGGGTGCACTGCTTGCCTGCATATGGCTAGATCCTTCAATAGCCCAAGAGCTAATCTACCCCATCAGGGAGGAGTTGCAAGAAAATGTCCTCATTGGAAACATACCAAAGGACCTAAACATTTCCCATACAAATGCTGCCACCGGAACAAGTGCTAATCTTGTGTACCGGCTCGTCTCCAAAGCAGGAGATAACCCACTGGTCCGTGTTCTGAGCAGCACTGGAGAAATATTCACAACATCAAACCGAATCGACAGAGAGAAGTTATGCCCCGGTCCCTCGTTTGAGGACAGCGAGTGCTCCTTTGAAATTGAAGTGGTCATCCTGCCTAATGATTATTTCAGGCTGATTAAGATCAAAATCATCGTTAAAGACACAAATGATAATGCCCCCATGTTCCCGTCCCCTGTGATCAACATCTCTATCCCAGAGAACACGCTCATTAACAGCCGCTTTGCTATTCCTTCTGCCACTGACCCAGACACTGGCCCCAACAGTGTCCACAAATATGAGCTGATCAATGGGCAAAGTGCCTTCGGCTTAGACATAGTAGAAACGCCTGAGGGGGAGAAGTGGCCCCAGCTCATTGTGCAGCAGAATCTGGACAGAGAGCAGAAGGACACGTATGTGATGAAGATTAAAGTAGAGGATGGTGGCAGTCCACAGAAATCCAGCACTGCCATTCTCCAGGTTACTGTGACAGATGTCAATGACAACAAACCGGTGTTTAAAGAGAGTCAGATAGAGGTTCATATACCGGAGAACTCCGCTATTGGCACATCTGTAGTGCAGCTCCAAGCTACAGATGCAGACATAGGGGCAAATGCAGAGATACATTATGTATTTGGGACTCAGGTGTCTCCTGCTACAAAAAGACTGTTTGCGCTGAATGCAACATCTGGCCTAATTACAGTGCAGAGACCTCTGGACAGGGAAGAAACTGCTATCCATAAGCTCTCTGTTTTAGCTAGTGATGGCAGTTCAAGTCCAGCCAGAGCTACTGTTACCATAAATGTGACTGATGTTAATGACAATCCACCCAATATAGACCTGAGATACATAATCAGTCCCATTAATGGCACTGTTTTCCTCTCAGAGAAGGATCCCATCAATACAAAGATAGCACTCATCACAGTGTCAGACAAAGACACTGACATTAACGGCAAGGTCATTTGTTTCATAGAGAAGGATGTGCCCTTCCATCTAAAAGCTGTGTATGACAACCAGTATCTGTTAGAGACATCCGCACTGCTTGACTACGAAGGGACAAAGGAATACAACTTTAAAATTGTGGCGTCTGACTCTGGAAAGCCGAGCTTGAATCAGACTGCCTTGGTGAGAGTGAGGCTGGAGGATGAGAATGACAACCCGCCTATTTTTACTCAGCCAGTTATTGAGCTGGCTGTTATGGAAAACAACAAACGTGACTTGTTCCTCACGACTCTAAGCGCCACAGACGAGGACAGTGGGAAAAATGCTGAAATTGTTTACCAGCTGGGACCAAATGCATCATTTTTCGATCTTGACCGTAAAACAGGTGTTCTGACTGCATCCAGGGTTTTTGACCGGGAGGATCAGGATAGGTTCCTCTTCACTGTAACAGCAAGAGATAACGGGACGCCCCCTCTACAAACGCAGGCAGCCGTTATTGTAACTGTGCTGGATGAAAATGATAACAACCCTAAGTTCACACATAACCACTTCCAGTTCTTTGTGTCTGAGAATCTTCCTAAGTACAGTACTGTGGGGGTGATAACTGTGACAGATTCAGATGCCGGAGAAAACGCTGCTGTTTCTCTTTCTATTCTGAATGACAATGAGAACTTTATACTAGATCCTTACTCTGGGGTGATAAAGTCTAATGTATCCTTTGACAGAGAGCAGCAGAGTTCCTATACTTTTGATGTAAGGGCCGTGGACAGTGGCAGGCCTCCTTGCTCCTCAGCTGCCAAGGTGACCATCAATGTCATTGATGTGAACGACAACACACCCATCGTTATCTACCCACCCTCCAACACGTCTTTCAAGCTCGTCCCTCTCTCCTCTATCCCAGGATCTGTGGTAGCAGAGGTGTTTGCTGTAGACGGTGATACAGGGATGAATGCGGAACTCAAATACACAATTGTGAGTGGGAATAACAAAGGTCTGTTTCGAATTGACCCAGTCACAGGGAATATTACTTTGGAGGAAAAGCCAGCACTAACCGACATAGGCTTGCACAGATTAGTGGTCAATATCAGTGACCTGGGTTATCCCAAATCTCTCCACACTCTTGTGCTGGTGTTTTTGTATGTTAATGACACTGTGGGCAACTCAACACTCATCAATGATCTCATTCGACGCACCATGGAGACCCCAATTGACCGAAACATTGGTGAAAGCAGTGAAACCTATCAGAGTGGTGACTATTTAACCATAATGATAGCTTTTGTTACCGGCGCCTTGGTGGTGATTATTGTCATCTTTGTGACTGTGCTGCTGCGCTGCCGCCATGCTTCTAGATTCAAAGCCGCACAGAGAAAAAAACAGGGGGCAGAGTGGATGTCACCCAACACAGAAAACAAACAGAACAAGAAGAAAAAGCGCAAGAAAAGGAAGTCGCCCAAAAACTCTTTGCTCAACTTTGTCACCATAGAGGGGAACAAACCTGACGATCCTGCCCACGAGCCAATCAACGGAACCATCAGTCTGCCCACCGAGCTGGAAGAGCAAGGGATTGGACGCTTTGATTGGAATGCCACGCCGACCACTACCTTCAAACCTAGCAGCCCAGACCTGGCCCGGCACTACAAGTCTGCGTCGCCGCAGTCGGCCTTTCATCTCAAGGCTGACACACCGGTCTCAGTGAAGAAGCATCATGTGATACAAGAGCTCCCATTGGATAACACATTTGTGGGGGGCTGTGACACCCTTTCCAAGAGATCCTCCACGAGCTCCGACCACTTCAGTGCCTCAGAGTGCAGCTCCCAAGGAGGGTTCAAGACGAAGGGGCCCATGCACACCAGACAGCAGGTAAAAGAGCACTTTTACTGGTCTATAAGTACTGCCTATAACTGCCCTGTTCCACAGTGCTAAAGTGCCAGTCTAGATTAGGGACTGACTCTAAGGTACTGTGAAGCAACAGAAAACAGTTCAGGAGACACACTGCTTCAGCAAGTTTCTCAACCTAAACATAAAAAAGAAAAGAGAGAGAAAAGTAACTTGAACAACAGCTGATTAATGGAGTTGATTATGGACTCAAAAATCACACAATGCATAATTTGAGGGTAACACTTGCAAACCCATGTTTTGTATTTAATATATATTTAATTCATATTTACCAAAATGCAAGTGGACGAGTGACTGCTTTGCCTTATTTTGTCTCTTCAGCACCCAGGTTAGATCACTGGCAAAAATGTACCAACATAACATTAACTGTAACCCAATGATCTCTGTAAAAGAAACATTTTTTTCTTGCCTATCTACTCAGATTGCTGCTTTTCATCATAGACAAATGCTGCACACATTCTTCAAAAAATAGTTGACTTTTCACCGCTCTCTCTCTCTCGCTCTCTCTCTCTCTTTCTCTTCATAAAACTCTTGAGTGTATTCATGTTTTTTTTTTGTTTGTTTCTTAATTTTTTTGGTGTGCATTGTAATATCATGAAACACTTTGTAACCTTTTCAACACCTGCAGCAATAACAACATTCAATAATTAGACTGCTGCAGTGGTATTGTGAATGTCACTGTAGGCTTTGCCACATCATCTGAGCTTGAATTAAATGCCTCCTCTCAAAGCACACTAGCGAACTGAGTGAAGCTTGTCTGGAACTTGATACACATCCAATTCAAAAAGGATTAGCCAATAATGAGCCTCAAATTTCAACGTAATCCATGCTGCTTTTTATCAAAGCCTTATTAATTTTTCTGCTAATAAAGCAGCACTACACAACACACAGTTTTAATCTAATGGAACACACGTGGACAAATACTGGGAACTGCAGAAAAGAGAGAAGAGAGAGCGCAGAAGGAGAAGGGGAGTCAGAGAGAGGCTGTTGTCGATGGGTCAGGCTTGACGGTGGTACTGAACCCTTAGGTGGCAGTGTTGCGCTGCATGGCAGAGCTTGGCACTACGCCAACCTGCAGTGGACTTATAAATGCAAGGGAGGAGAAGAAAGGAGTGAAACCTATGTTAGTGTTCTTAGTGAAATACTCTCGCCTAATGATGCAGAGGCTGCACAGGAAAGATTGATAATGGCAGTTAGAGATGTGAGTGATAAGATCTATCCGGACGAGCGAGTGGAATTACAGGGGTGACACTGTGCGACTCCTGTCGATGCATACCTCCGGGTCACTGCATCTGGGGTTGCATTTAATGTGTTTCTGTGTGAGAGGTAGCAGTCAAAAGAGGCATTCAGTGTGCCGTCATTTGCCAGGCACCGTTAGTGTGTGTGTGTGTTTGTGTGTGTGTGGGGTTGGTGATGTGTGAGAGAGAGATGAGATGAGGCGATGAAATGGGTGATGCTGGCGGTGGCAGCGGGTGGGGTGAGGTGGGGGCCACTATTCAACCCTAGAGGAGGACACATGAGATATGACACTATACTGTAAGCACAACTTCATTGATTTGCTCAGTCATCCCACAATTCCACACAAGATTTATTGGGATCAATAATTCTGACAAATGATTCAAAGAAGCACACAAACAGAGCCAGTGTGTTCTATATTGTGCCAGCGATATTATAAATGATGCACTGTTACAGACGCTTTTGTTCACAGACTTATGTCTGAAATGTTCTGTACAGTTTCGTGTTTTTCTCTGGACTTGTGTAAGTTGCGCCTCGGTCTGCTATTACTGAGTGCTATAAATTAGCTGAAATAAGTCCATCGTCTTTTATTTTCATGAAAGAGAATAAGAGAATCATAACTTTAACAACACTAAAGATGCATTTGCTTACATATGAGCAAAACAGTATCATTCAGATATGCACAGAACAAGTATGAGTTCCTTTTCATACCAATATGCACGGTTATATTGCGACTCCATACAACGATGCACTTTATCTCCATTAAGTAGTGATTATCCGTCTTTCCATTATTGGCTGATATCAATCTTTCAAATTTGTAAAGAAGGCCCTTACAGCATGCGGTTGGTTCTTAGTCATAATTACTCCAAAAAACATCTCGCAGACAAAGACTCCAGCCCAGATTGGCAGTTATTGATTGTGGTTAAATGATTAGACTGCCCCAACTGCACTGACATGTCTTTCTGGATCAACCAGGGTATGTTATCAATGCCACTGTTCCATCCATTGTTTTGATTGTTTTGCACAATGCAGCCATTTGTATTGACATGCACATGTCATCTCCATTTCATGATCATTCATGCGGAGATGCCCATCCACTAAATCCTATGCCTTTTGGATTTGTGCTGTAGTTAAAAAAAGAAGATCAAGAAAATACCAATTACCTTTGACTGAATCTTTAAACAGACAGTATATCCAAAAGGTAATATCACCGGATTATCATATCATTCTCTGCAGAGTAGAAGCGCTTTAGAAGAAGATAAGAGCTACATTATTAAAAGATTTCTTATATATACACAGATAACAAAAACGAGGCAATTTCATTTAAAGTTATTACTGGTTAGTTTTTGGTTGGAAAATGTGATTTGATGTAATATATTGAAATTAAAGCTAAAGGTGTTGAACTGCTGCCATAGTTAAAGGATCCAAAAAGGTATACGGTAGGAAGATGAAATTTAGCACTTAGTTTGCTGCCCTATGACTAACAAACCAACACCAATAAACAACTGTTGCCTGAAGTTAACATGAAACAAGCGGTGAAGTAAAATGGGAAGTTCAAGAGGAAGACACAAGCGTAGATGTGGGTGGATCGCTTTTAAGATTGACCTTCTCTCTTGGAATTGAAAAGCCATTTTCTTCCAGTTTTCAAGAGTCACTTCTATGCAACATCAGCACCAGTCAAAAAATAAGGAAACTGAAAGGAAATTGATAAACGATTAGGCAGAGAAAAAGACACTGAGTACAACAGCAAAGCACGGAGACGTTAGTGCTGATATAGAGCGTATAAGTAAAAGAAATAGCGGATCTGCAGTAGCGTTATTACACACTAATACCTAGTGCAATCAGTTTTATACAGATCCTTATAGCAATAGGGGAATCTTTGCCTTTGCTTTCATTTTTTCTCACTTATTTTTTTACCCTCTAGGGACCTACATTAGTGTAAACAACACAGAGGAAAAAAAACATGAAAACACTGTCCTAGTTTCACTAGGCAACACAAGCATCTAAGAAACGGAGTATAATCATCATCATCATTCTTATTCTCATCCTGTCAGTAGTCGTAGACATAGATGTGGCTCACTACCACAACATGAGCCCAGTGGCTATGCATTAACTATGTACTGTGCATCAGATCCCAAGGCTCGTGTTAAGAATACGTTAACATGGTTTTACTGAGGGGAGCAGGGTTTGAAAGTAGTCTGGAGACAGCGAATGAAACATCATGGCTGACTGAGTGCAATCTACATTTTCCGTATATCTAGTCTTCAGAATTCAACTTAAACAAATCTTGTAGTAAACGTGACTATAAGCATGTTAATTGTTACATTTGCTACCGCATATTGACAAGTTCACACAAGATGTGTTCTCTTTTCCGCCACTTTGCGGAAGCAACATATCCACAGTTATGGGCCCCGTATGGCGTTTTCAGTTGTGCGACCTTGTGGTCTGAACACCTAATGTGTAACGAGTCTTAATTGCTGTAGGTTTCTAGGTTGTTTTTTCCATGCACATGCAAACACGGAAAGGAAGCGTGCACCGACAATTAACCCATCTCCTATTTTTGTGATGTGCTTTTCTTCACCCCAAATCTGCCTCGTGCCTGGGGACATGCAACAGCTTTCTATCTGAGCAGTCTCCGTTTAGTTTCCGCACATATAGAACAAATGGCACATGTGAATATGGGCTGAAATATTCCAAATAATACTGGAGCTATTTCAAATTTTATTCAGTATTTCTGTCTACATCTGACTCATGGATCATTTCCTTCTCTGTGTTGAGCACTACAGTAAAAATAGGCGTATGGTACATTATCTCATAAACAATGAGCAGGGTTTTAAATATCACAGTAACTGGTGTATTCAGTTTAAAGTGCAGGATATTAGAAGACTTGCGGAAAAAAAAAGGGGGAATCCTCAGCGAGAAGATTCCTGGAGTTGTCAGTAATGTAATGAATGTAATGAATGGACATTCTATGCAAACAGGAGTTTGTACAGACCATTGTAATTATGGAGCCTTGGGGGAGTCGTCCTTCTTGTGCAGGTTCATTTGCCACATTAATAAGGGGATTAGTAGTATGTACGGGGGCTGATGGCAGCAGGAGAAGTTTGAGAAGATTAATGAACTATGACAATGTTGCACCTGAGGGGAAAAGTCTGTTGCAATATCTTATGGGTTGTGCTGACACAGAGTTTGGCGGTATGAAAGAGGAAGATGGAGAGAGGCCAGTGATTGCTGCCGACTGTGATCATACATCGTTTCTCCCAAGCTGTCCTGTCACTTAATCAGGATACCGTGTTTGTGATCTCTTACACTGAGCATGTCCTTCATACCTTTAACTAATGGCGTTCCAACAGCCTTAGCATTTTTTGTAATAAGAGGACGAATTAAAAAAGGACACCAACTTGTACAAAAGGTTGCATTGGGTCACTAAGTAAAGATATTAATTAACCAAATCTGTGAGCAAGCTCTGTGAAGTTAGGTCTGTTGCCAACATCTGCTGAATAATTAAGAAAACAGCAGGTTAATCCAAGAAAACGATCTTTAGAGCTGCATCTTCTTATTGAGTAAAAAGTAGCAGATCCTCAAAACAAATGTAGCTGTCTAGCGAAAGTAAGCCAGGAAGTGTGCGAGTGAAGTTTCTATCAAAGCTTTAAATTATCAGTGGAGGATTTGCAAAGCTCTTCACCACAGAGAACATTGTATATGCGTCTTTAAAAAACTTGTCATGTCCTCTATATTCTAGGTGGGTAAGAGGAAATGAAATGGATTGCAAGCTATACTATGGTAGTGGGTGTGAGTACTATCAGAGTAGATTATTGCCCCAAGGGGGATCCAGTTTTGTCTGCACAAAACAACAAAATAAATCAAAGCTCCCTGTTGGTACACTGGCTGAACTATGGAGTTCATTTATATGTTTTTATTTTCCCCTGTTTCAGAAAAATGAAGTGCTACTGATTTTTAATATATTTATTAATTTATAGGCTTTTTTTTTTCTCCTTCTTTCTTTGTAACTGCCAGGGACATAATTGCCAAACACAGATGATGGCAAATTACCAGGAATTACATTTTAGTTGTTGTTGTTCCTTTGTTTGTTTGTTTTTTGTGAACATTTCATGAATTTTTCCCTCATCTGCAGAAACCTTCTCATCGTTGCGCTGTTTCATTCTGTCCAAAATATACAACGCAATTTTGATAATGACAAATATTGTCTCTTATCAAAAGGTCTCATGTAAGTGTGTT
>VOQK01043149.1:58402-71312 GCA_015052645.1 Benitochromis conjunctus | reverse complement strand
GTTACAGTGAGTTTCTTTGCAGTTGCTCACGTCCTTCTACATGACTTTAAAATCGCTTCTAAAACATACAGTGTGCATGTATTTGTACACATCTGACATGGCTGTAAGCTAAATGTGGATAATAGCCTAATATGACTTCAAAGAAAATGAAGCCTTTCATGAATTGTCTGACTGTAAGGCTGCACAGAAAAAGTAAAGTGTCCAAGTGAATTTTCTTTATGGTAGTATTTCAAAATAGAGTTCTAAAGTGCACAGACTGTGTTGTGCCTTCACTCTTTCACACCTGATTGTCGTATTATCACATATAGATGTGAACGGGAAAGATAGTAACCATTAGCAACTGGGAGTTCCTAACCTATGCCATCTCCATCATCATCACTGCCAGCTGCATCCTAATAAACCCTAACACTGTGAAAATGTATATATTGTGGATATCTATGAAATATTTATGAAAAAAAAGACGTCTTTTTTGCAACTATTGGCATTTTTGTACCGATGCTTCCATTTTTTAATCCTCAGCTGTCTTCCAGTTAAAGAAGTGTAGATGTGTCACCTCTTAACTGGTATTTGAAGAAAGGGTGATGGGGCAGTGGGTGGGGGTGGGGGGTGGGGGTGGATTTCAAATTGCCACGACAACACATCCATGGAAAGTAGGGCTAACTCAGCTTAATCTGTCCACTGAGTCTGAAAGCCAAAGGCAGAGCTTAGTCTGCATTTGAGTGAAGATGAGGAGGGGGGGGAAGAAAGGATAAATAAATAAATAGAGGCTTTAAAGTTTGACCTCATATACATGGTCACTTTCAAAAAAGCTGTCTGCACTTACTGAGTAGAATTTGAAACCTGACTTCTGACCTAAAGTATAATCGTAGTGCTGGTGTATGAAAAAAAAAGTTGGGGGTGGTGATCAGGTTAGGTAGGCAATCCTAATATTGCACCTCCAGACATTTTATGGAAGCATGTTTTCAGTGTTTCTCAGTCTTGTCAATCGTTGCCTAAATTTAGTATAATTTGTGTGCGATTGTGAGAACACATTGTGTACAGCTGGAAAAAACTGCTCTCCCACCACTGAATTTGACGAGACTCTCTTTTGCTCCTACAGGCCACATTAAATGCCACACATGATCCCATGTACCACCTCTATGTGCATATTCTGGTTAGTGAAAGACTGAATGTTCTTTTTCTCCACAAACCATGTCTTCAATTAATATCCCGGGCGCAAGATGCAATGTAAGCTTTGCCAATGAGGAGGAAAATAACAGCCTGCACAATACAAAAGTCTTGTCTCACATATTGAAGCTGAACCACTTCAGCAACCAGATGCATTAAGCTGCGCGTGGATGCTTCGCAGAAAGAACCGTGTGTCTACCACAATAGGCGTAGACAGTCAGTGCAGCAAATTTATAAAGCTCCGGCGTTCAGACTGTTCTGTTATACAGCTTTGTCATCATGAAACTGCGCACGACAGAACCGAACATCCACTTGAACAATTATCCACATGTGGATGATGTCACATGCCTTTTTAACCTTGTTTGGGCAGCAAACCAGATTAATTCTGTTCTTGGTCTTCCACCAGCCGTGTCCTCAAAGCAGCACTTGTTTCATTATGCGTAGTCACTATGCATTAACATGGACGCTAATAAATACGATCGTCTCATGACCCATAGGTGTTCAAACATAAAACTTGCTTCCAGTAGTCACGTTTTTAGCAGCAATCCGCCTGGTTAGATGTACAAGTTCTGAATTTTAAATGTACAGTATTATCAAGGTTTACATTAGAATCAAACTCATTATGCGGGGGGGAAAATCCCCCTGGAGAGTGTTTTCTGATTAAATCTGATCACAATAGTGGAGTGAATGCACTTGTGTGCGTTCCACGCTGCTGTTCACTTGAGAGTCTACCTATTAAACAGCCCAATTTGGGGAAGATTATGCGTGCTACTACTATATGTTGTAACGCCACACATGAAAAACGCGGAACTCTGATCAGAAATTCAAAAGAACTCTAATGTGCAACAAAAAGAAAGAAAAAAGATTAAGGCTCCAAAGTCTCTTTCGGTGGTTTCCTTTCTCTTTGCTGCATTGCAGCATCAAGCGTTTCTCCGTCATAAAAGGCTGTCTTCATACACTGTGGATTGCATTTTTATAAATATGAGGATGTGTTTTTGAAGTGGTCTGTGAACACTAGGGACTGAAGTGAAAAAGGTTAATTTCCAAACTGACTTCAGCTTTACCTTTGTTATTAAACTGATAATTGCCCCTACATAATGTCGAAATCAATATTTTTATCAAATTTGGTTCACATTAGCTAGGAGGCTGACTTGCACTCTGGGGGCAACAACCAATTTTTCGGAGCTTCCAGTGTGGCCAGCCAATATCAGGGCTGTTATGTTTTCAGGTAATTGTTTAGAAATGCAGATAATTTTAAAAAGGTAATAAAAAGCTAAATCAATGTCAGATGATAGCCGACTGTTTTGAGATTGCTTTCGGAAAATGCAATCTCTCTTTTGCTTCCCAAATGGACCGCTAACCAGCATGCAAGAAAACCCTGCTCAATCCTGATTGGTCAATAGCACTGAGACTACAAGTGGACTACAAGTGAATGTCAAAAAGCATCCAGTACCAAAGATTTCTCCCTCTTGTCTAAAGATTCTACATATTCATATGCAGATGTCTTATTATGGAGATTAATGCTTAATAGACTAGAGAAATTTCATAGATGCTAGGCTTTTTTCATGTTTTGACAAATTTAGGTGACAAAAATAAAAGTAAGTAATAAACAAAACAACAGTTGATATATGTGGGCAAAGTGAAATTTACATTAAAAGGGCCGAATTGCTGCTTTAAGTTTTTAGAAAACATGACTTCACTGAATATTCTCACATATGTTACACTCACATTTTGCCATGATTTGACTGATGCCTTTTGAACACTCTTTGGCTTGGAGCGTCACCAAATTATTCATGCGCCCGATGTCATTCGACTGAATTAAAATCAGCATCAGTCAGACGCTTGAAATTATTTTTCTGCCATCATTATTATTATTATTATTTCTGCACATGCTGATGCACATGCTGTCATATTCCCCTTTAGTCTAGCTACACAAACATTTCACCACAGTGGGTTATCGATCTGTAACCAGTTTATAGTTTTTTGTAATTTCCCATGTAGGGAAACATTACTAATGTTTACTCTATTTCTTACATTTTAATTCCCAAATGTGTTTCACTTGTAGACAAGGAGAAAACTGTTCATTTTTACTGTTAACAACACAGAATCCATCAGGACAGCAGTGTGTTATGCACTGAAGTTGCAGGCAGGGGAAACCCCATCTAGCATAATGTGTCTCGTTCTTGGAAGAAGGTCTCACCTCACAGCGGCCGCATTACTTAGGGCCTGAGCTAAATGTGATTTTTCTATTTACCTTTGTTTCCAAAGACAGCAGACAACATCCGAACAGCTGTGCATGCTAAATAAAAATAAAAGTGGCCCAAGGGTTCCTGAGGTGACCTTTGGACCGGAAGGTTGTAGGGTCAGCTTTGGCCTGGCAAGAAATATTAGAAATAATAAAATAAAACAAAATGCCGCCGCTTATATGCCTGTAAGCAAAGCACTTTTGTTCCAGCGGGGTTACTTAGCAGATAAAAACTGCAACTTTCAAGTGTAGATGTGTAAACCCATGTGAGTGTGAAGCAGGATAATTCTGGAAAGGGATATTTGCTCGGTGAATCTACCCTGCATTTAAAAAGATAAAAATTCGCACCAAGGGAAAGAGTGGTGAATTGATCTTTATGCTTCTCTTCTCGATGACATTTTGACCCTGGATTGAAATTTAACCGCCACTCCTGAGTCTTTTAAGCGAATAAACACGATATTTAGCTCCAGTCGTCTTACAACTTGGTTAGCTGATTCCACGTGGATTCTTACGGCAAACACCTCAGACTTAAAATGCATGAATATCATTTTAAGGGGATTTTGAAGGATTTCCATTAAAGAGCACAGTAATGAACAACATGAAAATAGAAGTGATGCTGCAACCTGCAACATTTTTGCTGCCTTTATGAGCATAAACAGCTTTCGACCAAAAATACTCTTAAGTAGTAAATTAAACTTTTGACCCTTTGGCGCTTTGCAGATCTGTTCCTAGACTTCAAAATAATACCACGTCTGTGCAGATTCTGTTGGGGAAACATTTAACGTTGACACAGTGACTCCAGAAGGTATCTCTTGTGAGAGCAGCAGCTACGTTGGTATTAGGATTGGAAGAGGTTTGATCTTGTGATTGAACTGCAGCAGATCATAGAATTAAGCCCACATTATTTCCCATGGTGAAACAGATGAAGGCCATTGATTAAATGGTGTTAAGACTAATTATATATTTCCTTAAATCTGTACTGTATCATTAATAGATTCTCTTCATCACAACAACAAAGAGCAACAACACTTAGCGTGGATGGCTTATTATTTCTTTTCTGGCAGAGAGTACAATGACTGAATTAGCAGACATATAAAGCTCTTCAGGGAGCTAATTAAATAAGAAGTTGTGATGTATGGCTGCAAGAAGGATGTGTGTCAACTCGGCCCTGTCCGATGTATAGACTGAAGATTTGTATTGATCGTATGCTTTGTCTTGTGCCTCAGGCATCAGCACGCCGCAGTGTAAGCCATGCGCCTTGCCTTTGTCTGTTGAGTTGAGCAGATAAGGGTTGTGATAAATCTGCCTGAGAATAAGCTGTCATAGAGGTGGCGCACATGGGAATATTTAACACAAACATAAAAAATGGCTTGTCTGTTGTTTTATCGTCGAGGGTATAAGAAATGGCAAGGTTTTAAAATACTCTCACCTCTGTATTTTTGCACTTTTCTATCTCTGCAGCCCTCATATGCACAGAAGTTTGCAGTCCAGCTCATCTTTGTTAGGCCCATGAAATAGACAACAAACAAAAAAAAAAGAAATGGGGGAAGGAAAGGAAGCGATGCTTTGCACAGAATGGTGAACCAGCACCTTATCGTCTCTCAGTAATATGCAGAGGTGTAAAACATTTGGCTAGCTTATTTAGATGAAATGATTTAGTCCTGGTTGTGCAGAGTTAGCGAGGGCTGAATCAAGTAGTGTGTTGGGGATGAGGAGGGAGGAGGTGAAAATTGGTTTCCACTATCTTACGGCACACATAGAGACCCAGCCTGGTTTCCTCTCTCTCCACAGACTCCCTTCTGACGATAACGTGCCCTGATAATGGATATATGCACCCAGATTTATTTTCTATTTCCTGCCACAACTGCTTTTCCAAGAAACTTTTTTTTTAATGTATGAGTTTTATGGCTGCTTTCAGCTGTGACATTCAGACGGCAGAGTTCCAGTAGCAGAGAATTGAGGGGAACATTTGCCATGCAAAAAATAGAAGAGGGTGCTCTTTTGTGGCCCGAAACTTTTACTGTAACATATATAAAAAGGCTCTAATGGAAGTTCAGATGCAAAGGAAGTGAAACTTCCACTCTGCTGATTTGTCTGCCTCAGTGTCTGCCCACAGAGTTGGTATCCCACTTGGCATCACTGCAGGAAACTAACACAGAGCATTTCATTACAGTCTCTCTGTTGCTGTAATGGTCTCGTGGCCATATGATTTATTAGGCTATCATGGATGAAAATTAGTTTGTCATTTATTGGTCAAAATTTGAAATCCAATCTCCCAAAGTTTACTGTACGGGAGATGGTCTGAGTGACTTAGAGATGACCTGAGGGAGCATCACAGGCCCTAGTTTGACTATATTTGCCCCTTCCCCCTTTAATCTTTCAAAAGCGTTGGCTTTGTCTGTCATGTGACATGTGACCCCACGACATACTTGCTAGGGCGTTTCAGTGTCCCAGAAACCAGCCCAGTCTCTGTGCTGGGAACAATAAGGTTCCTTCATCACCACAGACTCGGGACTGTGGTTGCCCCGGGCCATACATCACATGAAATCCCACATGAATGGAGTACATGTGTGTCTGAGTGGAAGTGTGTATTTTGTTGTGGTGATGATGGGACTGTATTCCCTCAACACTTATTCAACACTGCTCTAAGCTGTTCACCCATTGAGATTAGTGACTCCCTTGTTCTGGTCCATATCTTCCCTGTAGGAAGTGTGTGCGTGTGTGTGTCCACTTATTAATAGCCCAGCCTCTTGGATGATATTCATAACCAGAGCAGGACAGAGGGGGGTTTTATGCAGCACACTTGGCAGATTGGACTGATTCATATCTTAAAAGAGGACATGCTTTGATCTTGTGTTTATTTTGTGATTAGGAACACACAGTTTGCAGTCAAAGCGCCGTGCGGAAGATGTGCGTTATTGATTCATAACGATCGTGCTGAGATGTTTTTAATCGTTTTAGATTTTATATACAAAGCAACTTTACCTTTCTAGAACAAAAATTCTCTTCCTAATGTTGCATTTATATAACTATCCACATCTCAAGTGGAGATACACACGCCCTTAAATAAAGAACTGTGAATTCAGCATTTTGCCAAATCCTTTTTATTGGATACACGGTGGACATGCACTCTAGAGTGTTGATGGCTCAGTGAGAGACTAAATGACTTGTTAGGTGCAATGAAGGGTCAGTTTGTCACTTAACATTTTTTGCATGAGTGCGCACACGTACACACACACACGCACACACACACACACACACTCATATTCCATTATTAATGTATCTTACAGGTTTAACTTGGCTACCCCATCCTATCAGTCAGCTCCTGTAATACTGGCAAAATTAACCAGTGCTCTCCAAAGCATGAATCCCTTGGATGCTGGTTGTTCCATGATGTTTTTATAAGTAAGAGTATGAACATTATTAGATCAGCAAACAACTACTTGCCGTGTAAAAACGTGACTCCCTCGTTCCTTCAGTGTTTTGGTAGCCAGTCCACCTGCAGGTGCAGGACAGCACATGGGAGTCCCTCCTTTTGTAAGTGCATCACTAAGGAAATGATAGGGTTATCTGTGTTTAGATGTAAAATGTCTTAAGCTTTAGATAGATTGTCATAAGAAATTAGTATAGACATTCATGTGCCCCTCAGGATAAATTGTAATCACTTTAGTGATTCCCTTTTCACATTAAAAATTCAATTTTGTCCAATAGCCTACTTTGGTTTATGACTAAATACTTGTAAAACTGCAGTCAGCTTCGGTTTTGATATATGTTTTGTTTTACCTAATGCTAATACACTCATACACTGAGGTAAACGTTACAGCTATTAAACCTGATCATATCTGGAATGCTTTTATTTTTGATATGTAAGTGTCTGTCTAAGTAAAAACGGCTCATTTTTCTACCTTTTTTTGTAAATGGTAGTTCTTCATTGAAGAGTGAAGATTTCAGTGATTTCAAACAATTATTATTCCATGTAAGAATACCCAGTTTGTAAGAGATCACCGCAAAGGATTTTTCAAAGTTCAGGTTACTTAAAGTTCCATTATATTTTATCTATAGACTCCCCTTTGTGTTGAATAAAGTGAGTAAAACATGCTAGCTTTATTATACTATCCTCTCAGAAGCCTTTTTGTATCATTATGAATCAATACCAGAGAGCTGTAGCCGGTTATTTCTTTAAGGAAATTCATAAAGCAAGATTTGATGTGACAACTTTTTACTCGGCACCTGACAGTCTGCACTGGGCTTCACAAGAAGGAATCCTTTCTTCTTCTTGTGTGTCTGTGTCTGTGTCTGTGCATGTGCGTGAGCGTGTGGAGGGGGTGAGGAGAGGTCACTGCCTTATAATTGAATAATTGACTGGAAAAACTCTTTCTTGCCTGAAAACATATAAAAAACTTGAAAGTCACTGACTTGGAAAAACAGTCCAATTGTCAATGAACCCTACAGCTAAAAAGAGATGGCAACAAGCATTTGCTAATTAGATGAAGGCTTCCTCCATCACTGCTCATTGTGAGGATGATAGCAACGCACAGGTTTGTATTTAGTTTTTCAATTCCTTAGGCTTTACAAAATGCCATCTCTAATTTTCGACGAGGATCTGGCCTTGAAGCCCCTGGTAATATCAAGTACAAACAATCAATCCCGGCCAATCTCTTGAGGCCTTAATGGACTTGGAAGGAATATTAAGAGGTTTTGTCTGCAGAGAAGCTTTCTGCCACAGCAGTCGTCCCTCAGCAAATTTGTGTTTGTGTGCCAAGGGAGGCTACACACTGGGACTGCTGTAACAGACTCTCAGTCCTACTTTCTGAGAAGCTGCTGCCAGGCCAACGAGCAAACGAACACATGCAAATATGGTGCTCCCACGTAGATGCATAAAGACTGCACGGGCTTCATTTCACATCAAATCAATCAGTTTTCACTGAATAGCGTGCATTTCAACAAGATATTTTAATTCTTTTGTGTTTTTTGGTGGGTTTATGTGACAAATATGGCTGTGCTGATTATTTTGTGTGTGAGGCTGCACAGGCGGTGGCATTTTGCGATGCCAGACTGAATGTGGGGTAACCATGAGATTGTGGGACGAGTGCCCAATCCTTGGGTGGCAGTCCAGTTGTAAATCCGCCTGTTGTTGCCACACATTGAAACGAATGCAACTAATGAAACACCATCCTAGACGTGTCATCGCTTCTCAGCATTACGTCACTGTTCAGCAAGAAAAGTGTGCACTGAAGAGTCTAATTAATTTGGATAGGAGGTTCTATCGCAGGCTTTCTATCCTGGTTATTCATTTTTTAGAGAGGCCCTGTTGGTGTGATGTGAGATGAGAGGGTTGATTTAAGATTCTGACTTAATACTAGCCTGACATTTGTGGGCTTTTTTTTCTTCCTTTTCTGTTCTTCTCTCTCTGTCAGTATTCATTTTCTGTCTCTGCTTGAGTGCAGGGACAAGACCATAGGCTACCTCAGTGACAAGCTGTTCTTTACATAAATGTATTTTTTGTGCCCTGTGATATCAAAGAATAAGCTATTTACCATTATTTTATTTCAGATTTTTCTCTTTGACCTTGTCTGTCTCTTCATCTCTCTTCTTCGATTTCTAATTTTCATGCCTGTATTTTCATCTCCATTTCTTGCCCGCTGCTCCACTCATTCCTTTCTCCATCTGTGTTCCTCAATCTTCTCTCTTTTTACACTTGCATTTCATTCCGTCCTATGCATTTCTCATTTTGTCCTCTAATTTATTTCTCAATTTTCATCATTCACCATCTGCCTGTCAATTTCCTTTCACCCCAGCCTTCTCTCCATCCCTGTTTGTTGGAAGTGAACATTTCACTTGTCCAATTTACCAGTATTTCACATTTTATTCTCTTGTTTTCAATATGCACTTACGCAATGTGTATAGCACAACATAGTATATATCTATTTGACTTTACACACCTGAACCTTCCTGTCTAAGTGGCTGCTTAGCCGACTGCCAATTTAGAGTTTAACCTCAGGAGAGGAAGGCTATTGCCAGAGAGGCAGATGGTCAGAGGCGGAGGCAAAAGATGCTGGGAAATTCATCCCTTAACCTCTAATGCTCACTCTGTCATTCTCTCCCTTTATTTCGGTGGTTTTATGAGTGAATGTGGGACGTAGAGAAAGGCAGAGAGTGAGCAAAAGAGAGAGAGAGAGAGAGAGAATGGCAAATATATGTGGGAGTGCTTGCTGGGTGGCAGCAGCAACAGCCTGTGCACTTAGAACCAACTTCACAACCTACCTGCATATTTTAAAGCCCTCATGCAATATTGCGTCTTATTCTTCTGCTGATGTATGTTGCTGCTCTCACCAATTTTCTGCCTCATTGTCATTCATATGCAATCTGTTTGTTTGGCTAACCTTCTCGTATTCAGGCCATTTCAGCTGAGCTACTTCATGTCCACGTGTCACTGAGTGTATTTTGTGCTATCTTTTGTATTATCTGCATCACCTTGGTGATTCACACCTTTATCAGAAATGCTGCAGGACTTCTTTACAAGCTCAAGGCTTTCACACCTCCTTGAGGTGTAAGACCACGCATTAAGACTGGAACAATAAAACCTTCCAAGAGGTCTCACAGTTGCACAATTGCTTTCTTTCCTTTGCCTCAGTCGAAGGATGTCTTTAGAAAAGTGTTTAATTCTGCACTGATAACCTGTACTCGTACTTCATGGAAAGATTTAGTGCAACAACCCTTACCTATGCCTGCACGCTGATTAAAGAAATGATTTATACCTGCTATTTTGATTGCATATGACCCAGCAGGAAACCTTTTTATTGTACACCAAGCACATGCAGCCATACTCTGTAATCTGGCCCTTCTTATCAACGTCATACTGGTTCTAATTAGCTCTGCAATGTGAATTTATCTTTACAGACATACAGCATGATTTTTATACTTCAGCTACAGAATATATTTCAATATATTCAACCTGCGCATGTTTCAGTGTTATAAAACCCCAATACAATATGCAAGACAATGACACTAAATTTGTATGAAGCTTATGTTTAGTATTTCACCAAGAAAAAAAAAAACATTAAAAAAACATTAATGTCGCTTTAGCTGGGTGGTGCACTTTATAGCCTTTTAAATTATCTCCTGTAAAAAAACTTGCTACACAGCATGAAGTCATCTTTCAAGAAAACCTTTTTCTCATTTATACTATTGTCTTTGTGTACAATGACTAATTTGTAGATATTATTTTTCTGTTTCATAAAACTTCTCCATTTTAAGGTCCAGTGGTAATTTGTCATGCTGATTTTCACATAAAGATGAGAGGCATCGTTAGCCTTCTGGAAAGCATACAGCACAATATCTGGATCTTAAAATTACACATATTTATTCTGCCTTATTATAAATGCTGTGGTAGTTCTGCTGTTCTTTGCTGCTCCTGTCAGAGCTGGTATGGTTTCTAATGGTAACCGGGCTGAATAAGAGGATGAAAGGCTCATTACAACCCCACTGAGTGGAAATTAGCCCCTCTCTCTCAATAGTGCAGTAGCCTCCTCTTCACTGGACAGTCCGACATATCTGTTGTCATGATAATAGGCCTATTCTCCGTGAGTGGGGAGGCTGTTTTCAGCTCTATAGGTCATTTCCAGGCTGTGAATGTTCAGTGTTTGTGTACAGTGCCCATGTGAGTGTGCAGTCATGATGTTCAACAGCCAACCAGTCAAGCTCACTCTAAATCGCTCTCATTACTATGACTAATTATTGTGTAAACACTAAATACTTTTCATTCCAAAAATCCCACTTAATAAAAAATTGCTCAGTACTGAGTGTTTCATTATTTTCATAATAAGGATGCTAGAATTCTGTAAATTAATGCTATGCAAATCTGGCAACATAAACCCCTGCAAAATAATACCTAATAATTGATGGTTATGGAGTGAAAATATGTTGATGCACTGTGAGACAATGCAGCTCTACTTATGATTTAGAGTCGTTCGTTGACCATGAAAGGAGCAAAAAGTTTACTTTCAAACTGACTGGAGGCGAGATATGTTCAGGCAGGGAGTCACAAGATTGCTTTCAAGGGAGTTTAGTTTTCCCTAACCAAGGTCAGACATTATTTTCAACAACAGACTTTTGAATGCTGGCGTCTTTTGGAAAACACTGCAAAATATTTTAAAAATGCAGTTATATAAGGACTTTACTTATTGTTTACTGCTTGTTCGTATTGTCCTTCTAGAAAGCTTACAGAATGCTAAGCTTTTTATCATTTCTTCTTTATTCGAGTTATGCAGTTTAAAACCTGCAGTGACTTGTACCCAACAATAGCATCTTTATCGCTGGCTCCATAACCCCGCAGAAGCCTCCAGCAAATGCAGCCAATATTAGCCTCTTGTAACTGGAGTGCATTATAAAGTTGGTTACCAAGACAACCAAGTATAATGGCAAAAACGTGTAACAGACACGCCAGTCCACCGTGTCCATTTCACACTTTGCCACTCCAAAGTGTGAAATGTACACGCACGCAGAAGTTGCATTACCAGCAGGGGGAGATATTTATTGCCAAGAAATCGGTAGTGAGCAAAAAAGCATATGAAGTACATTCCAGTGTCACCAGAAATGACTGAGCTAGGTGGCTAATGTGTATTTACATGTCAGTGTGTTAAAGATGTCTGTTTAAATGCTTTCCTGTGATAATTTTCATGTTAGCTTAAAATATGTCCCTCTGCTGTTACTGCAGCTTACTACAACTTATACAGGTGTGTAAATTTCCTGCTTTGAAGAGGCAAAGTGTGAAATGAACACGGTAGCATGACCAGGTTGACCAAGAACCTTTGAATTTCTGAATTGTTATTTTATTTGAAAAAGCACAAGCTGACTTGAGAACTTCACAACTAAAAGAATAAACCATTTTAAGAAATCCCCACACATATTTGCTACATATTCAACTCATTGGACTGTAAGTCTTTGATTGTAGTTATATATTTCAGGAAAATATGCTGAATTGGAGCTGAATAAGCTTTTAAATAAAATCAACATGAGCAAAAAATTGCGTCTTAGCCACAAAAAAAATTCATAGTGTTTTTTTTTTACATCTAATAAGTAACTTGACTCCTACACCTCCTCTGAGTTCCTGATTTTAAGCTTCAAAAATTGAGCCCCTGATGGGAATTTTGGCTGATCACAAGCCTTTACAGACCACATCAGGTGAGTAGTATAAAACACTATAAAGAGACAAAAAAAATCCATGTACAAGTTGTGCAATAGGACAGGCAGAGGACTTTCACCTGGGAGAGTAGGGATTTAATCCTTCAATGCATCAAAAATAGAAAAAAAAAACAAACTCGGCGAGCACTGCCAAAACACACGGCCCTTTACTTTGGTTGCAAGGTTGCTGTTTTGCAGTTTTTGAGCTTATCTGTAAATAACTTGCTTGCAGTAGTTTGTTTTGCTTGGTACCTTATTTTAGTTAGCTGTAATTTGGATTCCTCTTTCTCCATTGGTTTAATCAGGAGGATGGTC
>VOQK01043148.1:1806-32515 GCA_015052645.1 Benitochromis conjunctus | reverse complement strand
TATATACACACATATATATACACACATATATATATATACACGTGTATACATATACACATATGTATACATATGTGTATATGTATACACGTGTATACATATACACATATGTATACATATGTGTATATGTATACACGTGTATACATATACACATATGTATACACACAGCACATGTTTCTTGGATATTTGGTTACGTGTTTCTCTCGATGACAGTTAACTGCCTACTTTGTTACTGTGAAGAAGGAGAAGCAGCATCATCCTCATGTTTCTTATTAATCACATATTTTCAGATCCAGAGAGCTTGGATCGACAGGACTTTCCAGAAGAGGGAGTGTATCCAGATTATTCCCAGCAAAGACCCCAGCAGGTAACGACACAATCGAGTGATGGGGAATTTTCTCTTTAAGTGACTTCGACTCACAGCATCCACTCACCAGAATGATTATGAACAAGGAGACGAGGTGTTGTGTGTTCAGTCACTTTCACATGATCTTTATCAGCTGTTCCTCCTACTCATGCAGCTATAATTGCATGCTGTTAGTCTCTGGGGTTTGTTGTGTTATTTCTTTTCTTTTTTATATTGTTTAACCCTTATTTTTATTTTTGACTTAGGTCCTTGTATTTTTTGTGCTTTGGTGTGTTGTTCTAGCCTCTTTTTTCTTGCATTTATGTTTAGTTTATTTCCTGTTTTATTTTGTTGTTCCTTTTATGTCTTTGAGCCCATCCTTAATGATTGTCCTTATTGTCTTCACCTGTGTCCCTTTTCCCCAAGCTGTCTCCACTTCCCCGATGACCTCATCTGTATAAATAGACCAGTCTTTCACCTTAGCCTCTGTGGTGTCTTGGCTCTGAGCTTGTTGGTGTTAGGGCTTTTCAGTGTAATGTAAATTAAGGTTGGTTTTGTGGGCTGGTTTCCATCTGCTTGAGTGTTGTAATTATGGCCATACTCGAGGCCATGAGCGGCTTTTTTTTTTTTTTTAAAACTTGTTTTTGTTACAAGGAACTGAAGTTTCAGAGGAGCCAAAAAGCTTTCCAGTGAAATCTTTCTCTTTATTAGTTGCTTCTCTCTAGTTACGTTACACCGATCGCTTCATTTGGTCTGTGTTTGGTGACTGGTCACTCGCTGTTGATTAGGGTGTCATATGACCTTGTGTCTATTAAATTACAAATGAGACAAGCTTGATGGTATAAACAGGTTGACCACCAGGTTACAACATGAGTTGTGTTGCTGTGAAGAGTTCTTGGCGAATCTGCACAATTAAAGTGTTTAACTTCAAGTTCAGTAATTTTATTGGTGGTAACGTTGCATAAAACATTCAGTTCCTGCAATTTACTGATAGCCTGTCTCCACAGTCGGTATCCCATTAAAGCAAAAATGATTAAATTGGAAACAGGAGTTTTTCGTCTCTTCATTTTAAAGTGGAAATGACACAAACTGTAAGTGCAGAGACACGACGGCTCCCACTCTGTTCAGTGCAACTGTAACCTTAGACACTGAGCTGGTAAATGGTAATAAAAATCACCCTGTAACTGTCCTGTTTTTGTTCAGGTGCAGCTGTGGTCAGCTGGTGGCACAGCACACCGCCATCCCTCTGGGGGCCAAAGAGGACGGGGCCCCACTGGTCCAGCTGGAAGTCCAACCTACGGAGAGATGGAGTGCCCTCAAACACACCCAGGTCTCCCCCACTGATGCCTACGGGGTCCTGGAGTTTCAGGGAGGAGGACATGTCAACAAGGCCATGGTAGTGTGCCTGAGAAGTGACACGCCAGTTTGACTGCTTCTGTAGCATCCTAGCACTGACACCCCTTCCTCCTCCTGTCCCCCTCCTGCAGTACATCAGGGTCTCCTTTGACTCCAAACCAGATTCCCTGCTCCACTTGATGGTGAAGGACTGGCAGCTGGAGCTCCCCACGCTACTCATCTCTGTTCATGGAGGCCTCCAGAACTTTGACCTGCCTCCCAAGCTGAAGCAGGTCTTTGGTAAAGGGCTGATCAAAGCTGCTGTCACCACTGGAGCCTGGATCTTCACTGGAGGAGTCAGTACAGGTACAGCCTTCATTCTTTATGTGAAGATGACCTGATGCCATTTGTGTTCTTTGACATCAAAAAGGGTCATTTTGTATATCATGACTTTTTTTTCCCCCAGGAGTGATCCGCCATGTTGGCGATGCTCTAAAAGACCATTCTTCAAAGTCCAGAGGCAAAGTTTGTGCTATTGGGATTGCACCATGGGGGATTGTGGAGAACAAAGAAGACCTGATTGGGAGAGATGTAAGACAAACCAGACTAATCTAAGCCGACAGTGTTTGGATTTTGCAGATATTTATGGAGTAAAACACCTGGCAGGTGAAACATGGTTTTATGTTTAGGTGACCCGGCCATATCAGACAATGTCCAACCCACTCAGCAAGCTGTCAGTCCTGAACAGCAGCCATTCACACTTCATCCTGGCCGATAACGGGACGTGTGGAAAGTACGGCGCTGAGGTTCGCCTACGCCGGCAGCTGGAGAAGCATATCTCTCTGCAGAAAATCAACACACGTGAGTCAAGCATGCGACCTACCCAAAATACACAATTGCCCTTAGTGTCAGTCTGAAGCTCATCAGTCCATCAATCCGTGTGACCTGTGGGTTTCCCTTTGTCATCCTATGCCTGGAGCTGTCTGTAAGGCAGGGACAGCAAAGGGGAGCTCAGCTGTCACCTCTCACTTCATGAGGCACCTGACCTAGGCCACTATAAATAACCAGAGACTCGAGACTTTTTTCTATCTAACCGTATCGAGCCAGGTAAGTCTTAGTGAGGCAAGCTGTTTTCCACTGTGCACATGAGCTGCAAACATCCACTTTTAGTTACTTTGAGCACAATTCATGTACAGAAAGTAGTTCCACACTGAAAGGGGAGCTGGGTTTAGGTAGGTGGTACTGCATAAAGGTGGAAGATCATACATGAGAGAGCAGTTTTCTGGTGGGTGGCTCAGTGATGCTAAAGCTGCACAGCACTCTGTGTGAATGAGTGACATCTCAGAAAAGGAAAACCAAAGCGGTGCAAGTGAAGCTAATCACTGAATGCTAAAGGTCATTAGTTTGAACTGCAGATGCTGACAGAAGTTAGCCTTAGTACTTTTTTGTGTGTTGTGGTTTCAGGTCTTGGTCAGGGTGTCCCAGTGGTTTGTCTAATCCTAGAAGGGGGTCCAAATGTCATCTCAATTGCACTGGAGAGCTTGAAGGAGGAGCCTCCTGTCCCAGTGGTGGTCTGTGATGGCAGTGGTAGAGCTTCAGACATCCTTTCCTTTGCTCACAGATACTGCGAAGAAGATGGGTGAGCTGAGCGAATGTAACAAAACAGGCTTAACTAGATCATCACACTGCTTATAAAATACACAATTGCTAAGAATTTAGTTTATCAGATCATGTTATCTCAATATTCCAGTTTTATTATGGGAATATCTTTATCCTTATACCCCTTTGCTCAGTTTAATGCTAATGTGGCCCTCTGAATGTTTCTTCTGCACAGGTTGGTTAGTGAGAGTGTCAAAGACCAGCTGCTGGTCACCATCCAGAAGACTTTCAACTATAGCCGCAGCCAGGCACAGCAGATCTTCCTCATGGTGATGGAGTGCATGAAGAAGAGAGCTCTGGTAGGTTGGGGGCAAATGGGAAGTATTCAGTTATTTCATAACTGCATTTGTCTGTCATGTAATGTCCTCATCAGTTCATCAATAAACCTGATCTCCATCCTCAACCCATCTCGTCTCTGTCATTTATCACAAACCAGCCCTTCTGCTTTCACATAGTCAGCTGTGTTACTGTTGGGGACGAAATAATCCCTGCCTGGATCTGAGTGGTTCAGGAGTGCATGAATATGCTGCAGACCTATTAAAGACAACCGAATGTCATACTGTCATTTGAGTTCACGCTGAAACAGCTTTTCTCAAAATTGAACGAGTCCGTGCCAGTTTCTCTTTTTTCTTTTCTTCATCTTGGCTTTGCACTTTTTATTTTTGTGCTGTCTAGGGTAGGATGTCTTGTATTGGTCCAACTTGCAAAAGAATAAAAGGCCATATGGAGGCCTGATGACCAAAAGCAACCAGGGTGAACTACCTTACATCAGGGTGCATCACTGTTGGTGCCAATTGGAGAACAACGGCTTGAGCTTCTGAAGCAACACAGTCTAAAAACAAGCTGCCACTTCTGAAGATTGTCACTGACAAAAGCTCAGTCCTGCAGTTCACACCAACAGCTTTACATTTTGTAAGTTAGGTTCCCCCCCCCAATTTGGAAATGTTAGGGTGCCTGGGTCGTCGACGCAGTGTTTTGTGTTTTTGGTTCTTTGTTTCTGTGTCTTTCATTATGTTGAGCTTTCTTTGTCTGAGTTATAGTATTGTTCTAGTTTAGATTCTGTGTTGTTTATGTCAGAGTTTTTAGTCTTCTGGGTTCTGTCTGTTCCATAGTTGCTCTGTATCCTCTTGTCAAGTCCACCTCTCTGTGTTGTTTCCTGTTTTACTTTGAAGGTCTGTGTCTCATGTTAATGTGTCTGGTTTTGCTTCCCTTGCCTCGTTAGCCCTGATTTGTCCCAGCTGTGTTTCCCTCCTGTTTCTCATTTCCTGATTGCTCCCTCTGTGGATTTAAGCCCTGTGTTTTCTTTGGTCTGTGTCACGATCTTCCTCATTCCATGCTGTGTAAGTTTATTTTATATTTTCAGTTTGAGTTCAGCATTAAAGCTGTTTGAGTTAAAGTTTTGGCCTCTAAGTCTGCACTTTGGGGCCACCATTCCTGCCAACACACAGCACATGACAGGAAATGGTTTAACTTCTTTTAAACCTGACATATGTAACTGTGGTAAGCTAACCTACACTACTGGTTGGACAAACCTGTTCACTGTGACATTAGCACAATGAAGGGTTTCTCTTTGACCTGACACTGCAGCACTTAGTGGAGATTGTTCTGTGACCCTCCACCATTTATTTAATCCCACAATCCTCTGCTTCTTCCAGAGAACAGCTGCAGCAGCAAGCTGCCCATAAATTTAAAAATCTGAACATCAATTCACTTAAACTGAACTGCTGTCAGATTAAAATTGCTTGGCTGCAGGTTCACATGTTTCTCTGCAAATATGACCTGAAGTCAGAAACATGAGGAAAATCAATAAAGCTCATACTCATCATCCATCAATCTCTTCCAGAGAAGAACCTGGCAGAGAATATTTTAAATATAAATCAGTCAGTAAATAAGCACAATAAGGAGTTAACAAAATACAGATTAAGATGGATTTGGGGGGTGGGGCACCAGTGGAAAGCATCTAAAAACCTCCCACATATTTCCAAACAACAGATTCTCACTCCAGATTCATCCTTTACTGACACTTACTGAGGATCCTTCATATTTTACCACACTGGGAAGCCTTCAGTGTCATTTTCAGTGATGCTCCATGGTCTAGCTGAGATAACCAGATGGATTTCTCATGAGAAGGCTGGATTGATGCTGTTGGCGTATATTAGAGGATGTCATCGGACGACATTATCTTTAATGTAGGGACCTATTAAGTAAAAAATTTTTTTTTAGAAGAGTCCACATCAAGCAACTTAAAAGTGATACTTTCCGTATCTAAAAATAAATAACATTATCAGCAAATGTCAAGAAATTAAAAGAATTGTGTTCAGGTTGCTGTTTTTCCTTGAGTGGCGTGAGGGGTGGACACCGACTCGGCAGGAGAGCTGCTCAGACCCTAACCTGCTACAGTTACATCTAATGTCTGCATCCAACGCTGCATATCTGAATAATAACTGCTAATTTATACATATAGATACAGATTTTTGACTGCAACAATGCGTTTGCCATATTCCATCTCAAATCATGAACATTTTTACGACCTGCTTGACCGTCTCTAGTTCACATCAAAATGTTATGGTCCATAGTTTGAAGATAAATAATGACTCCTGTGAAATTTTTGCTTCATATATTTTAAATCTTCTAAAGGTCTTTTGAATCCATTAAATGATCAGCTGATCCACTTTTCATTAACATCTCAAAAAGGCTAAAAATGTCACTGTGTGAATGAATGAGTACTGGCTATTTAAAAAATAAAAACACCAAGCTCTCTTGTAAAGTCTAATACTTGATACTAAAAAAAGGAAGATAAAGCATGGCGACTTCTTTTCAACATTAAATTAATTCATTTTGACTCAAAGAAAGAATCTTGAAACATATTTGATATAGGAAGCTAAATTGTCACAGTAATCAATCAATATGTGTCCAAGCTTTGCACCATAAGATTTACACGTAAGTGGGACGTGGCCAAGCAGAAGACACACATTGATTTGAGACGGATGACCCATAATGGGACCAGTTGAGCTTCGAGCTAAGTGATCTATGCCCTGAGCTTTACCTCTCAGCCTCTGGGTGTCCTGGTGCGGTTTGTGTCATTCACTGTGCTGTTTCTTTGTTGTGTGTGTAGATTACAGTGTTCAGGATGGGCTCAGAGGGACAGCAGGACATTGAGATGTCCATCCTCACAGCTCTGCTCAAAGGTTTGTGTGTGAAAAGGTTTGAAGAAGGTGAAGCACAATAATGTTAATGCTATTGTGTTAGGTAACATCCTATTTTAGACGGGCGCCTGCCTAAAAGAAATGTTTGTTGGCCTGCGTTTCAGTTCAGGATCATTTCTCTAGTCGGTCTGAGTACATCAAAGAAAATGATGCTTTTCTCCACTTAAAATGGGACATTTGGTGTAACGATAACACTGATGCTGGCAATACAGATAATTTCTCCGAGCATATGGAGTCGCAGTGATTTCACGTGGTTTAATTGGTCAATGTAACAGCAACACATTTGTATTTCTAACATTTATTCCAAAAACATGTCTGTGTAGGGGTTGAAATGAGGGTGAGATGTTTTTTCCTGGTTTCAGGTACAAATGCATCTGCGTCTGATCAGCTGAGTTTGGCTCTGGCCTGGAACAGAGTGGACATTGCTCGCAGTCAGATCTTTGTGTATGGACTCCATTGGCCTGTGAGTTCACAGACACAACAGCAGTCGCTCAATCAGTCACTCTGTAAACTTTGTTGTTCTTTCGAGAGAAACTTTTTTCTCGACATCAGGGTTCTGCCATCCATTTGTCTGCTTCCTCAGACTTCCTAGTTGTCTTTTACTTCTGTGTGTGTGGATTATTGATTCCTCAGTTTTGTTTGTTTCCTGTTTCAGCCTGTGCGAACTTCACCTTCTGACCGTCCAAAGAGCCCGCTAGCCCAGCGACCATCAGCAGGAGGAGGTAAAGGCAAACCCCGGGGAAAGAAGGGAAAAGGAGGAAAAAGCAAACCTGAACCTCCTGAAGAGACGGACCCTCGGAAACTGGAGCTGCTCAACTGGGTAGGAGACTGGACTAAAACTGATGTTATCATCTTGAATAGACACCACCAGCATCTTGCTCAGGGACTGACACTGACTGATCGAGGCAAATCTTTGATCCAGAAGCAGGTGGCAGGGGGAATGATTGTGATGATGGTGTTTTTGTGTGGGACAGGTGAACTCACTGGAACAGGCCATGATGGACGCTCTGGTGTTGGACAGGGTCGACTTTGTTAAACTTCTGATTGAGAACGGCGTCAACATCCACCACTTCCTCACCATCCCCCGTCTGGAGGAGCTGTACAACACGGTGAGAGGACAACCTACATGACACCACCAGACTGCAGTCATAGCTGATTTACACTGAAAAAAGTGCTCTTTGCAAGAAGGATACAATAAATAAAAAACTAAAAATGACCTTGAATGAAAATCCATCAGCAACAGAAATAGATAAAATGCTTTGAACCCAGTACAAAGCATCAGATTCCTTTTATGACCGGGTAATGAAACTGGATAATTGTATGCTACATGATTTATGGTGATGTTAAACTGGGTGTGATTATCCTGAATTAAGATGTTAGGCATAGCAGGGTAAGAGTCCTGATGTGTGTAATACACACATAAACCTCAGGTTCATTCGTTGGTGGCTTGAAGAGCATTGAACTGAGCTGCAGTGGAGCTTGAGCACACCCTGCTGGTAATACATGTTATGTCACCTTTCAAATGGTTTTTCTCAGTCTGCCTATTTTGTATTGATGCAGTAATGCAAAGCTTCAAATGGGGAATTCTCAGAAATCCACAGAAAGTCAAAATACTCAGAACACGTTAAACTTGCATAGAAAGACAAAAAGCTTGCCCATGTCCTGATCCTGTTTATACACTATAAGTTATATTTGTCGTGGGTCACTTTGAAATTTCCTTGTTTTTGAACCAAAAAGCACAGAATGGCTCCAGATGAAAATGAATAAATGATAAATGGTTACTGGGATCATAATTATCTATCACTGGGGTTTTTAATAGAGTGGGGATGTGGAGCAACCATCACAGTTATGCATTTAAGACAAAGCCTGTGCACTGAGGCAGAATAGACCGGTGAACAAGCAAGCGCTGCTGCTAGACGATCCAAATAAATGCTATGTCAGCACTGAACTGATGAACATGATGTGTTGAATATGAGAGAAACATTAAACTGCACTGTTTGAATCAGCAGAAACTTTGATTCTTTTTTAAAGTTGTTTTTCTTTTAATACAATATCTGCTTTTATATGATGCATTGAAAAATGTTTATTCTCTTAGGGACACCGCTCATACATGAGGCAGAAAATGTTCCACTTTCATGGTACTTGTAATATCATACCTTCATGCTTGTTTGATCTTAATAAAATTTGGACATCTGTTAACAAAACAAAAACTCTGCTCTAACCACTTTGCTCTCACTGGCACGTTGCAGCTTAATGTCCTTCTTCTGTTATATCACTGCTGCTGTCTCTAATCTAACTCTGATCCGCAGACATAAAAGCTCTTAAAACAATGGTTTAGCCACATTATTGTCAGATTACCAAACAGATCTCTGCTGCTGTCTGTGTGCATCCCGCTCATCACGTCCTCTGGTCACTAAGCGAATCTGTTAATTTGTATAAATTGTATTAAGCAGAGAAGCCACCGCTATTTTTATTTGCATCACCTTGTCTTGTGGTTGGTTTCTGCAGAAACTGGGACCAGCCAACACACTTCACTTTTTGGTCCGAGACGTCAAAAAGGTGAGTATTGTTCTCTGGATTCCCTGAGTCCATGAAATACTTAAACTGCACTGTATGCTTTGAGCTCAGGCTGCTTGTCCCCAAAAGGTACCAGGGCAGAATCACAGTAGCACATCATTAGTGGAAAAACATGCCCATGGCCTTTAAAAAACAGAGGTATAAATCTGCAGTGTCCTGTTCACTGAAGGAAACCTGCTCTTCTACGCTGTATCTGCAGAAAGAAAACTAGCAAATCAAAGAAAATATGAAGAATGACTGAATAAAAGATGCATCATCCAATGACATGTTTTTCAGGGGAATCTTCCTCCAGATTACCAGATCACATTGATCGATATTGGACTGGTACTGGAGTTCCTGATGGGTGGAGCGTACCGCTGCAATTACACAAGGAAGAGCTTCAGGACGCTGTATAACAACCTGTATGGCCTCAAAAGAGTGAGTAAAGTTGGCGCAAGCAGTGATGGCACACTGGACAACCACTGCCCAGCCTGCTAAACATCACTTCACCCTCCTGATAGAAATGTCCTTGCATGTGCTGTAGCTTCAATATACTTATCTTATATTTACCTACATTTTCATCTTGTGTCTTACAGCCCAAAGCGCTGAAGCTTCTTGGTATGGAGGTATGTATATGTAGATCTGAAAACTAAAGGTAATGTGCTCTGAGAGGAAGACTTGCTGACCTGTTTGGTTTCTGCAGGATGATGAGCCCCGTCCTAAGGGGAAGGGAAAGAAGAACAAGAAGGAGGAGGAAGTAGACATTGATGTAGATGACCCTGAAGTCAGCAGGTTCCAGTACCCTTTCCATGAACTGATGGTGTGGGCGGTGTTGATGAAGCGCCAAAAGATGGCATTGTTCCTGTGGCAGCGAGGGGAGGAGGCCATGGCAAAGGCTCTAGTAGCCTGCAAGCTCTACAAGGCCATGGCTCATGAGTCTTCCCAAAGCGAGCTGGTGGATGACATCTACCAGGACCTGGAGAACAACTCCAAGTGAGTCCCACACACAATCCTGGGCATCATGTTCAGCTTCTGTTTATATGCTTTAGGCCCTTGTTTTCTTTTAAACCTTCTCTGTTGTGTTTGTTAAAGCCACATGCTGGTTTTCCAGCTTTACGGTATCCAGTCTGAACACCCTGTGAGAACTGTGAGGCAGTCTAAGGACAGCCTTTCTCTTTGCAGGGACTTTGGTCAGCTGGCCTACGAGCTGTTGGATCAATCCTACAAACACGATGAGCAGGTCGCCATGAAGCTCCTGACTTATGAGCTAAAAAACTGGAGTAACTCCACCTGCCTGAAGCTGGCTGTAGCAGCCAAACACAGAGACTTCAT
Organism: Benitochromis conjunctus; assembly: GCA_015052645.1. Classification (NCBI taxonomy): domain Eukaryota; kingdom Metazoa; phylum Chordata; class Actinopteri; order Cichliformes; family Cichlidae; genus Benitochromis; species Benitochromis conjunctus. Next base: position 22,084 of record VOQK01043148.1, on the reverse strand, counting down.
TGCCCACACCTGCAGCCAAATGCTGCTGACTGACATGTGGATGGGCTGTCTGAGGATGGGCAAAAGCAACAGCCTCAAGGTACCAGCAAAATATAGCAGCCAGGTTTTCTCAGGAAAAAAGTAAAATAAAGAAGTAAGAAACTGGTTAGACAGAAAAGGTTAAGAGTTTGTTTGCTTTTCAGAAGTTCACACTTTAAAATATATGTTTTTAAGTTAAACGGGCCCAAAGATGGAACCCTGAGGGACTCCAGCAATACTGGAGAGGCATCTATACGTTAATATAATTCTGTTAAGCCTGACCTTTGTCCCCTCCTCGCCCTGTCTCCAGGTCATTTTAGGGATTATTTTCCCTCCTGCCATCCTGCTCCTGGACTTTCGTCTTGGGGATGAAGCTCCTCATCATTCATCCAAAGGAAGTAATGATGGAAAAACTAAAGATGACAAGAAGTCAAACAAGGTATAAAACACTCGTGTCATTAACATCGACATAAAATTAGGCTGTTTGAGTAACCAAGACTTTGTTTCAGGATGCTGCATCTAATGTTGATGCTACTTCAAAGAAAGGAGATGAAGAAGAAAATGAGAGTGACAAGAAGCACGGGAAGAGGGTTCCTATCGGGAGGAAAATCTACGAGTTCTACAATGCCCCATTCACCAAGTTCTGGTTCAACACGGCAAGTACACATTTCAATATTTAAAATAAAATATATAGAAAGGCGTTTCACATAATAAAATTAAGTATCTGGTAGATATAAAAAGACTGAACATTTGTGAATATTTCCCTTGACACTTTGTGTTTGATAGAGCTGCCACAGACAATGTTATGCGCTTGAAAAATCAGCACATCAAGACAGAATCAGAGGTCTAGGAGTCTGAAACTTTCTCAATTCCAGCTGCCCTTCATAAATCCAGAAGCTGGATTTGTAATTTTAGATTCTATTATCCTTAATCATTTTTGTTTGTGCCAGATCTCATACCTGGTCTATCTGATGTTGTATAACTACATAATCCTGGTGAAGATGGAGCGGTGGCCATCTTTGCAAGAGTGGATCGTCGTCTCTTACATCGTCACTCTGGGCCTGGAGAAATTCAGACAGGTGAACGTCAAACACACCTTGGCTGTTACTTAACTCCCGCCTGCTTCTGTAACACTCACTCAGCAGCAGATTCAGATTTAAATCCCTAACTACACAAAAACTGGCCCAGGTGTTATGATTAAATGGATCCACATCAGGTTCTCTTCCAGTCTGTGAAGGTGTGCATGAACAACATTCTATAACACACACACTGCTCCTGTCTGACGAGTCTATTTTTTAAATTCTCAAACCAAATGTGAGCTTGTTATGAACTCTGGATTCTGCTCTGAAGGTCATTAAAATTTTAAAGGCAAAGCAAAATGTATGCCTGGAAAAAAAAAACCCCAGCCAGAAACAGTTAGTATGAGCTCAGTAGGACAAAATGAAATCTGATCAGAGTGCAGGGTGAGATTTGAAAAGCAAATAACAGAAAAAGAGGTTTCACTTTTGCCTATTTGAATTTTACTCTTTACTGAACCAGCTACATGAAAAAAACCTGAAATTATGCTCAATGCTGGAACCTAAAGGTTTAATCCTCTGAGTTTTCCATAAAGCGTCTCTGCCTCCTGACAGGTGATCTGTTTCATTTAAAGGGTCTCTTCTTAAATTACAATTTTAACACAATATTTGATCCTTAACTCTGAACTTTTTTTTCGAGCTTGCCTATAACAAAAAAGATTCACTCTCTGTAGTTACCCTGACCCTGTGTGCTGGATTGCCATTCTGGTTGCCAATTTTGAAGCCAACATGATAACCTTATTCCACCAACGATGTGGACATCCAGCTTTTTTAGATCCAATTAAAATCAATCCACTCAATAAAGATCCTCTGGAAAAGAGTGAAATTCTTGGAATAGAGTTTAATACACTGAATCATATGAACAGCAAGAAAGTACATGCACAGAACAGCAAGACAACACAAAGCAAACCCCAAGATGTAGAGCCTTAAGTACAGACAGCAGAGCCAGACAGAAAGACAAGAGCCCTGGGGTGTCCTCTTGCCCCTTATTATAGGGACCTGTAACCCCACCCCCTGCTGCTGGGTAACTTTCCAGTTGTCCTCCAGCCAAAAACAGTAGATGCAGGGTCAGGTACTGGCCAAGGTCAGGACTCTGGCTAAGGGCCATCCGCAGATCCGCACCCAATGAATTAACCCTTTGCTTTGTCTCATCACAATAGGTCACAAAATGGTCAAACGTCGGACATTAATCCTAAATATTAAATCTTACAACAAGCAGTATGCATCAACAGGTGCTCATGCAGCAAGTGGCATAATCTTCTAACATACATGTGAATCATACTTGACCTAAAATATAGGTTACATGCTTTAACATAGTGATTCCCATACATATATATGTATGTTCCAGTGTAGGTTTATAGTGTATGTGTGTGTATAGGATTATATGGTATTGTAATGATACTTAAGGTGATTTTATTGTGATGTGTTCAGTATCTGTGTTACAGTGTTACTGTTTTTTAAGAGACGTGTTTTGGTTGTGCAAGACGTTTTGCGCTTAAGAGTCTACGTGAAAGTTACAATATATATGTTCAGTGCAGGTAGATATGTAGTGTATATAGTTATACATACACCATAGTAACACAGTTTTGTTCCATTAGAGATGCATTAGACTGAATGATGTTAGGAATATTGATATTTTAGGAAACTTTTTAAATCATTACAGTTCAAGCAGGTTGTACAGTAACAGGTTTACATGCTGTGAAACATGAACTTCTGACCTTTTCTTCTGACCTGGATGAAAACGCTTGCTTGGTCAGATCCTGATGTCGGAGCCTGGGAAGCTGAAGCAGAAGATCAACGTGTGGTTGGAGGACTACTGGAACATCACAGACCTGGTGGCTATCTCGGTCTTCATCTTCGGGTTCCTGCTGCGGCTGGAGCCTGAGCCGTACATGGGATACGGTCGCGTCATCTATTGTGTCGACATCATCTTCTGGTACATCCGAGTTCTTGACATCTTCGGAGTTAACAAATACCTGGGGCCTTACGTCATGATGATAGGCAAAATGGTAGGACCCCGATGTGGGTTTTCAATCTTATTTTTTGATTTAGGAAACTGCACTTAGAGTCAGGCCAACGCAATATTACACAACCCTCTGTAAAGGTACCAGTACATCAGTCTTGCATTTAAAAGGACTGTGATGTACTGGTACCTCACAGTACAAAACTACATGTACACTGTATTATCAGCTTTATGTAACGTACCAGAAGAGAAAGCACACAACCTATTGTGTATATGTGGTATAATATTGATATCGTCTCAGAGTACTCGTTGATTGCGTTAAATGTTTTGTGTTCTCACATGTCTCCAGATGATCGACATGTTGTACTTCGTGGTTATCATGCTGGTGGTGCTGATGAGCTTTGGTGTAGCTCGGCAGGCCATCCTCCACCCAGACGAGGAGCCGACGTGGCGTTTGGCCCGCAACATCTTCTACATGCCCTACTGGATGATCTACGGAGAGGTGTTTGCCGACTCCATAGACCGTAAGACTAGAATCCATAGTAAGACAGCTGTTAGTCCCCTGTCCTCATGCTGTCCTTACCTCGTCCTCAACCTCCACACTGTAAACTATCAGTCAGTCCACACACCCTGCTGTCCTCTCCCTCCAAAAACAAGCTGACATTTATATATTCACTTGAGTTTATTTATCTCTTTTTGAGACATACAGTATTTACTTTTACTGTATTTATGTTTTTTATCAATGATTCAGATACTACAAACTAATTTTATTGTTTCCCCTGAAGTTGATTTGTTGTGTTCATTGTGACTGTGACTGTCATCCTCTCCTTTGTTAGACATTATCTCCTTCAGTGGTTCCAACATGAAGTCTTCTTCACTTTTTGAGGATTCTCAGCTGATTATTTTTCTTCCTTCTTTCCTTCCGCTGCTCATGGACAGTTTACGCGATGGAAATCAACCGTAAGCATCCAAAAGCCCTAACCCACTCAAACCAAGCAGTCAATGTTAATGTGCTCATCTGTGTGTTTGAGATCATATAGAGCTAATCTCATAGTGTTATGAAATCTCAGTTTAATTATCTGTTGAATTTATGCTTTTAAACTCATTGATCTTCTTTTAACTCCCTTCTGTTCAGTCTCATTGAACCAGAATAGGCTGAGACTGACCGTTCATAGGAGAGTAGTCAATTCAATAAATTAAAATGAAGTTTAACAGCTAAAATAACTAACCTACCCTCCACAAAAATGAGCATTGTGTTATCTCATGAGTGCCCTCTTCCTTGGTAACACTCTTAAAAGCTCAGCCACGCATGAAAGCTGTTGCTTTATGTTGTCTTTTGCATTGTTATAGTTTACCCTCTATGTCATAGATTTAATGAGTGCTGCAAGTCTATTGCGCGCGTGTGTGTGTGTATTTGGGTTTCAGCTCCGTGTGGAGATAACTTATATGATGAAGATGGGAAGAAGCTTCCTCCCTGCATCCCTGGAGCCTGGCTCACCCCCGCCATTATGGCTTGTTACCTGTTGGTAGCCAACATCCTTCTGGTCAATCTGCTCATTGCCGTCTTCAAGTCAGTACACTGAGCAGTCATTGCAGACACTGGCTGTAACATATGTTCCATCTTGGATTAAAAGTCACAACATAAAAAAGAAACAAATTTTTAATTTTAAATCAGTTAGTAACCTGAGCTAAAAATGACAGCCCAGAGAGCACAAAAAACTGCCCTCTTCCCCAAGCCAGCCTCAGGCATGCCTTTAGCCACACCTTGTAAGGTGTAGACAACTGTCAATTAAGCCTTGATGCTTGCACTGCCGATACAAGGCAAGTAGGGTTTGCAGACAATGACTCAGACAAAAGCCATTTTAAAAAGACTTGAAATATTTTTCAAAATAACTGCAGTGAAGAAGAGTTGAGTTTAGTTTCAGTGTCAAAAAAGGGGAAACAGGGCAAACCGAAAAATATGAGGACAAAATACTGAGAATATATACAAAAGTTAGAATGTGAGAAATGAACAAAGGAAGTTTAATGTGAAGAGTACTGCAACTTAACCACAAGTACAACTTTTACAAATGGCAGAAAGTTGATTCTGTTCACCTGAAAGTAGCATTTTCATCCAAGTGATCTCTTCTGTCTCTTTTATGAATGTTTCAAACAGGACTCAATAATTATTCTGCTGTGTTACTTTACGTTTACTTTGCTGTACTTACATACTTTATACATCGACAAAAGTCTGCTAAGTGATGTGAGGTTCATTATCAAATGGCGACTGCCCAAGTACACAGCTGTTCATGTCCACAAGTGAGTATAATCCCAGACTTATATTCATTTGTGGGCTACTTCCTTATTTGCTGGGAACACGCTGTTTGTGTCCTTATAGTTCAGATTCTTGTGAACATTAGTGTCACGACAGACTGTAGTGCATGCTGACATCCAATATGAGCATCGTGTCACCGCTGATGACAAGTTTTTCAATCACTCAGATCCAAGCAGACTCTTACACACTTCCAATTTAACAAAGCATGTAAAAGAACTTTGACCTCAGCTCTTCCAAAGGTTAACCTCTGTGCTCTGGTACAAAGGGTTGTGTGGTCAATAGAAACAAAGCATCCATCTGGCAGCAAGAACATAAGTTGATATTATGGGTGCTTTACATCACAAATTTGCGTCTATATCAAGATCTTGAGAGGTAATCATTTTATTGGAAAGTTTTCCATCCAAGGAGACATCACAGGACAATATGCTTAGATCTGCAGTGTGTCTCCTCAACTGCTCTACAGAGGTACAGTAGAGATGCACTGAACGCAATAGCCAGGGCGGGGCATGTGTGGGAAAAGTCACCGTAATCCATTAACAGGTGGGAAGAAAAAATAATTAGAAATAATTTTTATAGATAACTCAGGGTTCGAGTTGATAACTTCACCTTGAACTTTGAGAACCTGATTAATTAAATTTCAATTCAATTCAATTTTATTTATACAGCGCCAAATCACAACAACAGTCGCCTCAAGGCGCTTTACACTGTAAGGTAGACCCTACAATAATACATACAGTGGAAAACCCAACAATCATATGACCCCCTATGAGCAAGCACTTTGGCGACAGTGGGAAGGAAAAACTGCAAAATATAATGATAAACTGATAATAAAGAGATTTCCTCCACTTTCTCCACAGCAACACCTTTTTTGAGGTGAAGTCCATCTCTAACCAGGTGTGGAAGTTCCAGCGGTATCAGCTGATCATGACCTTCCATGACCGCCCCATCTTGCCCCCGCCGCTAATCGTCTTCCCCCACATCTACATTGTACTGAAGAGGTTGTGCTGCCACTGCAGACGGAGAGCAGAGGGTGGAGAGTACGACGACCGTGAAAGACGACTACGTAAGACAGACACCGCCATAATCAGAACCTGAAATTAAACTTAAAGTCTGGATCCTGTTCAGTTTTTCAACTGCTTAAAATATCTGATATCTAAAAATGTAATATATTTAATCACATCAATAGCACAAATGTATAGGTAATCCATCAATAACAGAAGCTAAAGTAGGTTTGTATGAATACAGCATGATCCCAGTATTTCCCCAACTATCAGAACCACCCCTACCAGTCTGAGGCACATATTGCAGTCACATATGTTTGTGTGCCGAGTTTAAAATGCTGTGTCCCCTCAGAGCTGGTGTTGAATGCAGACGAGCTGAAGAGTCTGCATGAGTTTGAGGAGCAGTGTGTGGAGGAATACTTCAGAGAGAAGGACGATGAGAAGCAGTCGTCTAACAACGAGCGAATCAGAGTTACGTCTGAAAGGTTTGTGTTCACCTTAGCATGCAATCTGTGGAGGACCAAAACTGCCAGAATCAAAAAGACATACGTTAAGACTGAATAAAACGTACTTAAAATGCTGTTAAATTTACCCGGCAATTGAAACTTAAGTGAGACAGCATAACTTACAACTTGCTCTGCAACCTGAAATGTTACCACCACAGCCCTGAGTACTCATGTCGTGTGTTCAGGGTGGAAAACATGTTCATGCGTCTGGAGGAGGTGAATGAAAGGGAACACTCGATGAAGGCATCCCTGCAGACGGTCGATCTCCGCCTGGCTCAGCTGGAGGAATTCTCCAACCGAATGATGAACGCTCTGGAGAAGCTGGCGGGCGTCGACCGAGCCGAGCTCGTCCGCACGCACTCCAGAGGATCGTCCGTGTGTGAACCGGGCACTCTGCTGCGTCAAGGCAGCATCAACAGCGCTGACGGGTACAGTCTGTACAGATATCAGCTGGAGCACGACGACAGGACGTCGGTGTTCGGGGACATGGAGGGAAACGACAAGAGGGTCCAGCAGAGTCCAGAGAGGCAAGCTCGGAACAGCGAGGGAAGAACGAAAACAGGTAGGACCAGAGATGAGTCTTTATTGGACGCATTATATCAGAAGAATGGAGGTCAACGGTCATCCTCTGTTTGAACGTGTTTTTAGGTGAAGTGAAAGAGTTCGGTTCAGCTCTGGAGATTCAAGGACTTAAGGACACTCAGTCTCATTCAAACGTGGACATCCTGATCTCTCCGTGTGACCCGGACATCAAATCCCCAAAGACCTGCTCCATTTCACCCCAACGTGACTTGGCTGACAGTAACGAAGGTAAACCGATAGAGAAGGGCCGACTGGAGGCGGCTGTGTCCTTCCCTCTGGAGAGGTCAAAGGTCACACAGTATTTATCCTCTCCAACCCTCAGCAGCTCTCCATCCTCCAACAAGAAGTATATCAGCAACATCATCTACAGCCCCGGCCTGCAGGACCAGAATTGGGCCCCTGAGTTGACCAGCAAGGAATCCAGAGAGGAACTAGATAAGAGCAAGCTGCCAGGACAGGAGCAGGAGGGTCAGAACAATAATGCAGAGGAGGAGGAGGAGCTGCTGGTAGGGGAGGACCAGATGTATCCAACGCTGCGCTCCAAGAGTCTCAATACTAACCCAAGAAAGACGAAGAAGAAGAAGGAGGACGAGGAAATACCTCGTACAGCCAGCAGCGTCAGAGATCTGGTTTCAGCGTTCAGCGGGGGTCCGTGAGAACATGGGAAACGACCAGGTCCAAAACCTCTGACTGTTCATCCTGAAGGACTGAACCCTGCTCTGGACTCACAGGACAAGAATAAAGCAACCACAATGCATCAATATTCCTGAATCAATAATAACTGTGAAATAACTGCTAAACCTGAAGCTGCAGCCCCACCCGCCCCCTTCCTGCCCAACACAAAGCTCCCGCATTTTCTTCATTTAATTTCTGGAAAAAAGAAATGTAATGTAACCAATCACAACAAACACAGTATCTTTAATCTAACTGAACATTTTCTCTGTCACGATCTTGGCAGACAGCAGCACAAGAAAGAAAAACTGGCTACGGGCTTGTGATTGACATGTTGTTAGCCAATGAACATTCCCTGAATAATACTACTTTTTTGACTCTTGTAATGATCATATTTTATAAAGTACAACACTTTCCTTTAAATAAATTCAGTTTTATTCACATAGTACAAGTTCACAACAACATACATCGCAATGGCAACTCGTACTTTAAGGGAAACACATTACAGTCTTACCTCAATGATCAGACAGTCATCGTGTGTTATCCATGTGCTTTTCTTTGTGTCGGCATTAAAAACATATCTGCGGCAACTCTTTAAACTCAGCAGCGCAGCGAAATCTTCTACTTTAATCGTTTAAAGCAGCTGCGCAGGACTGAGGCCAAAACACAACGAAACCTGACTGATTTTCTGTTTCATACAGAAGCCTCGTGTTCTCTCTTACTATGAACTAAAGTGCTTCAGTAAATCCGCAGTAAAATAAATAACCAAACTGTCTGGAATAATAAGATTAATCAACATTAACTCTTGCTGTTGACTTGAAATACTCACTTATCATTTTCCTTCATCATCATAAGAGTCTTTGCTACCCAGTGTCATCAAACCTGAGAGGCCCAATATTACCTGTGGTGTAATATTCTTTAATTTAATCCCTGACCACTTCTCATTGAGTAATTAACAATTTAAGAAAATGTTTTAGTGTGAACTTTGTGTCAAAGCATTTCTTCTACCCCAGTACGGCTCTGCATCATGTTTCATGGTCACCACAGGCACTGCTGACAGAGTGGAATGAACAGCTCCGCAATTTTATCATCCTCACAAATGCTGGACATTTTTAACCTTTTTTTTTCTGTTGTCACCCACAGGACATATATACATTATGTCCTGTGGGTGACACAGTGGTTAGCCCTGTCTCCTCACAGGAAGAAGAGTTCTGGTTTGAACATCATATCGCTGCGTGTTTCTTCTGTGCCTGTATGGATTTCCTCCAGCGTATTATACATATATGCATTTCAATAGGGAGAGCTCACTTGTAAGAATTTGATTTACTGAGAAGGAGAAATGAATGTATCTGGTGATTAGACCGACCCACCATAGCATGATGGAATCCCAGCGGTGATGGGATTTAGGACAAGACCTCCTGGAGTCTAGACGCTGGTGGTGGTGAAGATGAAGACTGAGGTGACTGTGTGGTGGAGATGGGAAAGAGGTGGGTTGCACAAGTCCAAAAGGGAGACTGTGATAATAAAGAACCCACGCACATTACACACAGCGTTGCACACAGCGTTACCCTTTGGTGTTTGTTTTTAAATTTCAATTGCTTTCTGTAGATCAGGGGTCTCCAACTCCAGGCCTCGAGGGCCGGCGTCCTGCAGGTTTTAGATAACACCCTGGGTCAGCACACCTGAATCAAAGGATTAGTTCATTAGCAGGCCTCTGGAGAACTTCAAGACATGTTGAGGAGGTCGTTTAACCATTTAAATCAGCTGTGGTGGATCACGGACACATCTAAAACCTGCAGGACACTGGCCCTCGAGGCCTGGAGTTGGAGACCCCTGCTGTAGGAGCTTTCAAGCTTCTTCACACCACACACTCTCTTCAGGTCTCGGTGACATACTCAAATGGAGAGACGTGATCAGATGATGGAGGTCAGCCTCACCTGACACCACACCCTGAATGCACTGCTCCACCCCTCCCCTGCAGATGGAGAGCACAGATTTAAACTTCGTGAAGTGGAGGCTGAGTGGCTCAAAGAAGGTGGGCATGAAAATGATTGGACTCGAGTAATGATGACAGTACTGAGACTGACAGCGTGGGAAAGAGGTAGTGATGTAGAGAACAGAAAAGCAGACTAACACCCAGGAAAGCAGGCAGATGATTGATTACAGAGCTTCCTTACTGAACTTGGCTGATAGGTATAGAAAGCATATTGAATAAAGCACTATATGAACATGTCGTTATGTATGGTCAGATGTGTAGTTTAATGCATTGAGTGGTCAGTAAAACTACTTAAGTGGTACATTTCATAGTCATGTGACCTGTCAATCAACCTTTTCTTACAACAAGGTATCAGTGTTTAATTACAGCTGTAAAATGGGAATGATTGTCTTTCTTTTAAATGCATTAATTAATCATTTCTATTACGGCAAATGGTTTGTTTTACCATAATCATATAACAAAATAATAATAATAATTTTTAAAAACCCTCGAAATTATTGAAAACTAAACAGAAGAATCAAAGGATGGCAAATGTACATTTAAGCCCTAAGATGGATTTTAACTTGTAAAAAAACTACAAGAACTTGGACTGGGACTCTCCTAAAATAATACAAAGATATATTCTTTTATCTGATGACATTTTTTTTTCTTAAGTTACATTTATGAATGTGTAGCTTGAGATTTTGAAAGAAAGAATTTGTATTATAAAATAAAGTTTTTAATTATGTGTGAATGAGCTTACATAACATTAGCATAACAAACATTTCAGCACAAATTAAAGCTGTGTTACTTCCTGGGTCCATAAATCCACCTTTGAACTCTGATTCAAACTTGTTTTTGTTCACAGGAAAGACGTGAGGACCGCAGGAGTGGATCAGAGTGTTGGGGGAGATTTTGCAGATGACACATGGCCAGCAGAACAGTCCAAATGCACTGCAACTCTTTGGGAGACAGATTGATATTTACAATCAATAGTGCACTGTAAATTTAGCTATGTAGTTTTCTAAACCAGGAATTACTTTCATTATCATTATTATTGTTGTCTAAGGAAATGTTTCAGGGATCATAATGTGAATATAGTTAGGAACAGAAGACGTTATCCAGCAATATCCAATAAACCATGTAGTATACATGAGTTTGACTAACAGCATATTAACTTGAAATCTGGAAATCTGAAAACCACACACACACACACACACACACACACACACACACATAGAGAGATAGAAACGAGAGAGAGGGACCCTTTTCCTAAATGCTCCATATTAAAATGGCTGGTCACATCAGGAGATTCCCCCTGATGAGATTTGTCAGCAGAACACCAGTCCACTGATGTAGACTGAAAGTCCAGAGGAAGTCTATACTCATCTAGACCATCAAAGATGAACACAACATGGAAGCTGCACATTCCTGTTTCTTTGGCTTCAGTAAAGAAGGGATCAACAACTTTAAGCAAGCTAGACCTCTTGTCCTTTATCAAATTTAGCTCTTTGAAAATGAATAGAAATGTGTACTGAATGTCCTGATTGGCTCTGTCTTTGGTCCAGTCCAGGGTGAACTTCTAGGTTTACGACTGTTTTTCCATGTCTGATTATTGTTTCAGGTGTATTTAGTGTCCTGGATGCTGTTTCGTTTTGTCTTACCTCATCTTCATCTTTGTCCTCTCCAGCCCCTTGACTTCAGTTTACATTGGCACACAAACACAGGTTTGGAAATAAAGACGTAATAAATAGATTAGTGATCAAATTATTAAACAGAAACATTCATTAAAGTTTTTAAAATTAAGTCATTAAATTGTTTTTATTAGCTCATCAGTGAAGTACAAACTGATGATAATATAGATGTGTGCAGTAGAAGAGTTTGGTATTGTTAACCTCTTTTATATTAAAGTCCAGCAATGCACTGATCTATGAAGTATAGTCTTAGATAAACAATAACACATTTTACAGCACACTGTGAGCAATGCACAAACAATATGATAATTTAGGTAATCATAAATAAGACACTGGAGCTGGACAGCACAGTATAGTATAACAGAATACAGCGATATACAGGGCATCACCATGTTTAACCAAATGACACAAGAGTACTGTCACGGTCTGGAGTGTGTGTGGAGGAAGAGGACCCAAAAGCAGACACTGAGGAAGACGGTGCTGAGGTTGCAAAACTAAACCGAGCCTTTATTTGGGCTGAAACATGAATTACAAAACCAAAAAGCAACAACTAAGACCAGACTATGACTTTGACTATGACTTAAACTGTGGACTGAACTATGATTTTAACTGTTACTATGACTACATGGGGGGAACATAAACAGACAACCTGACAACTAACACTACGAAACACAAGACTTAAATACACAGGAGGGAAATAGCGGGAAGTGAACACACACGGGGAAACAGGAGACACAATAAATCATAATGACACCACAGAGGAAGTGTAAACTAAGCACATAGAACATGGAAACAAGACTTTCAAAATAAACAGGAAACATGACGAGACGCAGACATGCCACGAGCTTGACAACAGGAACCACACAGACATGAAACATGACAGGAAGACACACAAACCAGGGAGACTTGGTACAGGTGGAGATGACAAAAAAGGATCTAAAAAACAAAGGACTAAAACAACAACCCAGACATCGTAGAAATGAACTAGAAAAGCTAAACAAACTAGAACACAAATGAATAACAAAATACAGTGAAACTCAAAAACTCCGTCAGTACTGTGACAAGTACAGAATATTAAAATTGCTTCCCTTTATTCTTTGTTATGCCTTCACGTTGTAATAAAGATGGTAGTTTTCTTCACTCCTGTTTGTTGGGTTTTCATTTGATATGTTTCTTCTTGTCTTCGTCGCTCTGTACATATCCATATATGCCCGTCACGTTCAAGCAGCAGAGTATATTTGCAGACATAAGGGTCCAACACCTGTTGAAGTCAGTTCATATTTTATTTACACAGAAGCTGTGGTCAAACACCTGTGATTACACACACTATAAATAATACACAGATCATCAAATACAGACCTTACTCACAGCCTAATTAAGTCGAAACATTGGCGGTACGCTGCTAATGTGGAGTAAATGTCCATAAATATGTTTTCAGATCATCGTATCATCTTTCACTCTACACTCATCACATCCAACCTGTTCTCTGTCCCCTAAAAGAAAGGACACACAGACTCTTGACTGTGGACCAAACCTGAACAAGCTTCATTAATTACTAATACATTTTTGATGAATCAGACCTAATTTCATAAAGTGAGACACAGAAGCAAACACTCAATGTTGTAAAAGTCATTTGAATCTGGATAACGATTCCACGTTTTTCAGACGTTCAAAAAGATTGTTAATGAATAAAAAAACACAGAATTATAAAACACTGGAATCATAATCTTAACCAGCACAATTATAAATTTGTTTACAGTGGATACTTTTAAGTTATACACTTAAAGAACGACATCTGAAGCTAAATGCGCTCTTATAACAGTTTATAACACAACTATGTTCTGTTAGTGTATATTCATGTTTATTTGTTAGTGTTGCTGCTGTCATTTCAGGATTGAACAGTGAAACAATGAAAGCTCTTTCTTGCAGCCACATTAAATCATTAAACAACACAAGAAAGATAAATTATTTTACACCATTAAAATTTAAATACAGATTTAAAGTTTTCTTAATTAATTAATTTATTGAACTGATCTGGTTACTTTACTCAGTCGGATCTGGTCCCTGTTTTTGCTGAATATATTTAAACTCACATGTTTTCCTTTTAGACCAACAGTCAGTCCAAACAAAATGAATGAAAATATGAAAAATGTAAACGTTTATGTATATTTCATTTGTATACTTAATGGTCTGACCGTTAACAGTCTGAAAATATTCTCCTGCTTTAAAAAAACAACAACAAATAAAACCCTCAAAGTATGAAAGTTTCAAAATTTTAGATACAACAAACAACCCAAAATATTTATTTAATATTAACTTTAAAGCTTAAAAACAATATCATCTCAAATATCTTTACACAAAACTTAAAGCAGTCCAGCAGGTGCCGCAATTTTCTGACGAGCCTCTTTTTTTCCTGTGAATAAATCCTCCAATCACACGCTGTCTTATTTTCACGTGACCTGCCTCCAGCTGATCCATTCAGACAAAGCTTTCCCTCTTTACTGCTGGAGAACAGCCCTACGCGTCATTTATCTTGGCCCTTCATATGTTGGTGGCGGAGTGTGTGGTGGAGAAGTTTTCCATGCGAAAACGAACCACATTTTCCGTGGGCGGCGGTGGGTACAGGAAGTAGCAGGTAAAGACCTTGCGACAGGCGTTGCGGAAGTTCTCAGACAGGAAGGCGTACAGGATGGGGTTAACACAGGAGTTTCCATAGGACAGGCAGTGGGCCACGAGGCGGAAGATAAAGGTGGCCTCGGTCAGGGGGAAACTTCCGAACTCCACCCACATGATGATGATGTGGTGGGGCATCCAGCAGATAGTGAAGGCGGTGACGACCAGGAGGACCGTCTGAGCCGTCTGCAGGGAGAGATAACATCTGTGTGATACAGTATATCACCTTTATACTCCAGCAGTAATCCCCTAAACTTATGGATACTTCACTGAAGTGCTCCAGCATCGCCATCGCTCACCCAGTGACTTCTCCAACACTCCACATAGTCCACAAACACTCCCTAATCACTTCACAAATACTCAACCAGAACTCCAAAAACAATGTGCATTCACTTTCCAAACACTTTGAAATATTCCCCACAAATATTGACCAAACACTCCTCAAAGATTCCTCAAATCTTCATTAATATTGCCCACTATTATTCCCTAAAGACTCACATTCCACCACCGCTCAAACTAATCCTCTTATCCTTTCCTTATTTTCTGAAAATACTTTTCAGTGGTGGATGTTCATATTAAATATGGAAAAATATTTGAATGATGAGGCCAAAATATGTGCGAGCCAAGAGGTAAATGGACTTATATAGCATTGTTCTGCTCTGAGCCAATAATAATCCACTTCACCCATTCGTCTTATTATCACACACTCCAATGGATGCATCAACGGTAATTTGGAATTTGGCATTTTGCCCCTCGATGCATCAACTTGAGGACTGGAGGAGTCAGGCACCACCACCCCCCGCCCCCCTCGGCTTCAGACTGCTCTACACACTCAGTTTCAGACAGGTTTCTCTTCTCTTGGATCTCCATGATGTCCTGGAGGGAGAATATTGTTAAACTGACATCTCGGGCACATGCTTCTGACTGTGACCGTGGCAGTCTGACTCACCTGTGGTTCAAAACCCTTTGTCAGGTGCAGCCAATCAGCAGAATTTTGGCTTAAAGTGAGTAATAAACTGGAACAGCAGGGGCAGCATAATTGCAGAATAAAATAACAAAAGCAAATCTGTTCAATCAGAGTCCATGAATAAATTAAGGAATGCGCCAGAAATGAGAATAACAGATCCCCTTTTAAATGCTCATCAACTATGTAAGCATTGTATCTGCAAATCACTAGAATAACATTATTTTCCATATTTTCTTTTCTATTTTAATTCAGAGCTTTTGAGTGAAGTCTCTTAGTTTATTCCTTTTATTTCTCAGAAATCTTATTTTTGGTGCGATTATTGCAGAGCAAACGATAAACACTCCCAATAGCCCCTCCCTGAGCCTGGTTTTGTTGGAGGTTTTTTCCTGCTAAAAGGGAGTTTTTCCTTCCCACTGTCACCAAGTACTTGCTCACGCAGGTTGTCTGATTGTTGGGGTCATCTCTGTATAATTGTACGATCTTTACGTTATATAAAACAGAAAATTAGGCTCCATATGACCCTAACTAGTGAAAAAGTAACCAAAGACAGATCAATTATCTCTCTGCATCATCATGAGCGCATTACGCTGAAACTCACCTGTCACCATTCATCTTGCTGGCTCCCCAGCTTATATTGCAGTGGTCCACGATCACTCTTTGTCAGACTGTTTTTGTGTGTTTGTCACAGTTATCTGCCTAGAGGTTTTTTCTGTTTTTTTTTTAGACCACTAACTCAGCGTCAGCCTTTTTCTTATCATCCCAGTCTGAGTTTCCTCAGCTGTGATAGTTTATTTAAAATATCTTTTTGAAACGTACCAAAGACCTAAATATTGTTTGATGAACTATTTGTACTGTACTTGTATCTGTACTTTACCTGTAAGATGGTAATGGGTATTTATTTTACCTTTCATGTTTTACTTATCTCTTGTTACTGTAGTCACTTGGAAACTAATGGAGATCAGAGTTTTGTCCTTTTTTGAGAACCAAGATTCAAACCGTGTGATGTTTCCAAGGGTCACAGGGTTAAGTGTGACTTAACCGTGTAAGGTCCACATTACCAACACCGTAAGCTAGCACAAGTCTTGGTAATCACAGGACAATAAATGCATCTTCTAATGACCACAAAAGCCTAAAAAGTTTGCTTCTTTGTTTTTTTAAAATAAAAATGTCCAAACTTGGGGTTAGGAGATGAAAACTATTAATTATTAACCGTCAGAAGGCACAGTGAGCGTCCTAGTGAGCGTCTGGACTTCAAAGGCCCGCCAATAAAGCAGACTGCGATCCTGCTCCAGACCACTTCACTTACTCAGTAAACACATCAGTTAACAGGGTGTCACTGTTTTATTGCTGAAATGCCTCACAGCAGAAACTACACATAGGCCTGATTATAAATGGAGGTTTAACAAGCTGTTCTCAAATAATATTTGCATTTCTGCAAATCTTGAAGAAGTGACTTGAAAAAAACATGAAAGTAATAACAGAAAAAGTACTACGTCACCCCCACACACTTCATCCTGAAGGATTTATGAGTTCAGCGTTTGTCTTAACAGCTTCAAAACTATTTTTTTGTTATCATATTTTTACCGTGACTCATCTCCAAAGTCAGCACATCACATTTCCACCCACAACCCTGGAGCCGCACATTTATCCATACTCAGTTCATGTCAATATTTAATCTAATTAAAAAGCCTCTTCTCCCACACAAGCAGCTGCGATTTCACACTTCAACTTGGCAACAAAAGCTTCTCAGCTCTCATTTATTAAGCTTTCGCGCTCCCAAAAGTCCTCACGGCTTTGTCCCAGTTATGTCTGAATTTTTTAAAAATGTGTTCACACTTAGTATCCTGTCTGCAAAGGTTCGTTCATTATGTGCTCATTAAAATGTTCACTTGACTTGATTTCTACAAGTGTCCTCACTGTTCACCATGCTCTTTTCCATAAAAGCGTTGTTTTGTTTTTGTTTGTTCCCATGAAGTCTAATCCTGTTTTGGACAGCACGTCAATTATTCTCCAAACTAAACCTAATTAACCTAACTAATGTTTACATGGCTACACTTTCAGAAAATGTCTCAAGTTTCCAGGTGAAAAAAAATACTAATTTCTTTGCAGAAAAACTCCCACTTGTTCTAAAATATTCTAATGTTGTAATCTCTGTCTGAGAGACCCCAGAATGTTGATTATGCTTGTTTTTGATGTCTGTCATGCTGTATATATACTCTTACATTTGAAGATGATCATAACAAACATGGCCAAAGTACTCCCTGAGAGCCAGCAGCTCGGCTTCAGACTGCTTTGTTTCCACTCCTAGCTGCTGTCAGTGGGGGCGGATATCTCTAATATGATCATCTCGGCCACACAGCTGTTCATCTTTGTTTTTTTTTTAAAGAAGCACAAGTTAATGGGAGCTAAAGCATCTTTGTTCAGACAGAAGATGACCTGAAAGCCTGAATTAAGGCCCAGTGTAAGATTACAAGAATTACTTTGGACTGTAAATCAAGCAAAGCTGATCTTGCCAAAACTAAAAATGTGGAGCCTTTACAACTTTTGTGGGTTTAGGACAAGGCTGATGCAAAAGCAGGTGAGTGTGTCAGCTGATGGACACTGATAAAATACGCAGGGCTTTATAATCCAAACAGAGCGGCCGACAGGTGATAGATGAGAGTCTGTCCACTTCAGACGTACAAACAGAGTCTGAGAGCCGAAAGAAATCCAGCTACGCTCACTTTTACACAATGTCCACAACTGAGTCGCACAAAAAGAACATTTCTTTCAGGTGAAGGACGGTGCTGGGCATCATCATGAGCTTTGTGTCAACAGGTTTCAGATGCAGATTACAAATGTATTAAGCAGCTTCAATATGTTATACACTCGGTCTTAATTTCTCTGGATGATATCAGACTATTTTGTTGTATCCATAAGGGCAGTTCAAACATTGCCTCTGCTCATTTCCAATGATCCATTTGCCTAAGGTCTCTGAGCCAATCAGCTCCTACTTCCTGTCCTTTAAATATGCTGTGATGTGTCACTGCCTTTCAGCTCATTTACAGATATCTCCACCTAAGTCAGCTTGTCTCTCGGCTGAATCCTGTGCTTCAGTGCAGCTGCCACACTGTTAGAGGGCAGCCACCTCTCAATTGCATGCTTTTATAACACGAGGATGACGATCAACCTGAGGCTGCTGACAGTGATGGAGGACGAAGAATACTTTCTGTCCCGTACATCAATCTCTTTATTCATTCATGACAGATTCATATGATGCCTTCAAATATCAACTAATTTTATATTTGAGCATGTGCAAGATTACAAGATGTATTCACTCATGTATTTAACTTCTTCTCCATCACCAACAGGAGGCATCTGAGCCCAACACACCAAGCAGAGTCCTGATTTGAATATGACTGAATCAAAGCCCACGTTAAAGCAGTCAACCTGAACATCTCTTGAAGGCATAGAGACAGAGTAAGCCCATAGAGGTGGCAAGACTCTTACAAAAAGAAGAAGAAAGCTCATGTAGGTGAACTGTGGGGATCTGTTGTTGATTTAAAAGTTCACACAGCGAGCACTGTACACAGCATGAAGATCAATAAAAAACGATTCATTCTCAGGACTGCGGGCGGATGAAACTGACCAGTGACCGAGACGTCTGCGCTTCATTGTATCAGACTGAAGATACCAGCTGACTGTCAGCGAGGCTGGAAAAGGAAAAAAAACATGTCCTACGAGATGATCTCAGTTCCAAAGTAATCATGGTCTCTCTGGGTACTCCAGCTCCTCCCACAGTCCCAAGAAATGCAGTTAGTGGGGTTCACACCTAAATTGCCCATAGATGTGAATGTTAGTGCAAATGGCTGTGACAGACTGGCGACCGGTCCAGGGTATACCCCACCTCTCGCCCGAAGATGGCTGGGAAAAGCTCCAGCCCCCCCCACCCCTCAACCCTGAATAATGATAAGCAAAAGAGAGTGGATGGATGGATTTTATTCCACAAGTCCCCTTATTTCATAAGTTGATGCAAATATTTGTCAATTCGAACAAACTAAGGTAGTCCGGATGGAACGCACTGAAAGGTAGCCCCTTTTTTAATTTCAAACACAATAAATTCACAGGTGTTGTTTAGTCATACGAGGCGTTGTTATATTTTATTACTTGGTTTTATTGTCTTTCTTGTTTGTGTGAATTCATATGATGTTTCTGCTCTTACACTTTAATCAAGTGTGTTATCTAACCATGTCACACCACCGTAAAACCTTGCACAAATATCGTAACAGTAAAAAACTGATGAAACACTTCTTGGTTTATTTATGCATATTTTGGGTGTATCGCATGTTTCTGACCACATATTGTGAAAACTTATAAAACTTGTTATAAATATATATATATATACATATATATATATATATATAAATACGTGTGTGTGTGTGTGTGTGTGTGTATATATATATATATATATATATATGTACACACGTGTGTATGTGTGTGTCCTCACAAAGAGCTCAGCTGTGTTTCCGTGCCATTGGAACATCAATCTGACGTGAGTGCTTACATAAGTGTTATCAGTGTTATGGTGTCTCTTGTTTCCACAGTGGATGGAACTGGTGTGAATGAAGGCCTAACATTTTTCTCCTCTTCAGACTTTGTGGGAATCTCCTCTATTCTTAGTTGTGTTGTCTAAATATTTGCCCGGTAGCGTTTATTACTGCTCCACTGACCTGAGGAGCAGCAGATAATCGGTTGTAAATCTTCTGCAGCTGACGTCTCTCTGATGGTAGGGGAGATCTGCACACTGTCGTCTGCCAGCCAGGACTAAGTAACTCAATCTTTGAGGCTTGTCGCCCAC